>KE506347.1:88983-108196 GCA_000441515.1 Elaeis oleifera
CTTCAATCAGTTCATTCACAGGGTCAGGGAAGGTCCATCAAACCCGCCAAGGCCACCTCACCATAAGGAGAGCTCTCGACAGGATTAGCCTACGGAGAATGAAAATCCACCAGTAGCGAGCATCATCAATGCTATAACTGGCGGGTACCATGATGGAGAGGAAGTCGAGGAGGTCAAATCACCCAAGAAGCGGAGAGTCAAAGAGCCAATTACTTTTACTGAAGAAGATTCCCAAGGGCTCCAATTTCTGCATAATGACACGGTGATTGTATCCGTTAATATTGCAAATTATGATGTACACTGCATATTAATTGATAATAGAAGTTCGATCGATATTTTATTTATGATGCTTTTCTCTAAATGGGAATTGACCAAGACTGCCTCAAAAAATTATACACATCTTTGACGGGTTTTACTGGGATTACTGTGCCTGTGGAGGGCGTGATTACTCTAAAATTGACAGTGGACAAGCCTCAAGGAGATCATCGGCTTTGGTCGACTTTCTAGTTGTCTGAGTTCCATCAGCTTACAATGTTATTTGGGTGGCCGAGTCTTAACTCCCTAAGAGCTGTGGTTTCGACTTATTATCTGAAGATGAAGTTTCCCACGGAGAAGGGGATAGGCGAAGTCTGAGGTGACCAAAATTTGGCACGGAATGCTACAATATCACATTTCGAGGGGCAAGCACTATAGAGAGTTATCCACTGGATGGCTTGATACCTGCGACGAACTGATTGAAGAATGTGGAGAACCAATGGAGGAGCTCATGACGATCCTACTGAATGATGGGAACGAGGAACACATGATGCAGATCGGCTCAAGCCTAGATCCGGTAACAAAGAAAGCCTAATCTCTTTCTTGTAGGTGAATGTGGACATGTTTGCTTGGACTCTGACTGACATGCTGGAAATCGACCCGGAGGTGATGACACTTCAGCTGAATGCCAAGCCGACGTACCGATCGATCAAGCAGAAAGGAGGAGCTTCGCCCTTAAGTGCCAAAAGGTGATAACGAAAGAACTAGATAAACTACTCAAGGCCGACTTTATCCGAGAGGTGTCATATCTAGACTGGATTGCAAATATGGTCCTCATAAAAAAGGTGAACAGCAAATGACGGATTTGCATTGACTTCACCGATCTCAACCGAGCATGTTCGAAAGACAGCTATCCTCTGCCCTTGATTAATCAATTAGTCGATGCAACTTTCGGACATGAACTCTTCACCTTCATGGATATCTTCTCAAGATATAATTAGATCCGAATGGTATCAAAAGATGAGGAGAAAATGGCCTTTATTACTAATCGAGATTTTTTCTGTTACAGGATCATGTCCTTTGGCTTCAAAAATACATGTGCAACCTACCAATGCCTGGAAGTTTATGCAAGTTTATATGGATGACATGCTCGTCAAGAGCAAGATTGCACGGATCCATATTGATGATCTCAATGAGGCCTTTACCACACTCCAAAAGTATCAGATAAAGCTGAACCCAACCATGTATGCCTTCGATGTGACTTCAGGCAAATTCTTGGGGTTTCATGATATCTAGCAGAGGGATCAAGGCAAACTCCAAAAAATTCGAGCCATCCAAGAGATGCATCTACCGAAGGTGGTAAAAGATGTTCAACACCTCATCGATAGAATAGTGGCATTGAATCGGTTCATCTCAAGGTCGGCTAAACACTGTCTTCCTTTCTTCCAAACCTTAAACAATCCAAAATCTTTTGATGGATCGAAGAATGCCGGCATGCATTTGAAGAGTTAAAGAATTACCTCAGCACCGCACATCTCCTAAGTAAATCAAGGCCTGATGAGGAACTTTATTTGTATCTAGCAGTCTCCCCAGCTACTGTTAGTGCCGTATTGGTGTGGGAACAAGATAAAATCCAAAAATTAATTTATTATGTCAGTCGGATCCTCCATGATGCAGAGACAAGATATACCAGACTGAAAAAACTCCTCTTCAGCCTTATCATTGCAGCCTGAAAGCTTTGACCATATTTCAAGCACATTCAATTATAGTCTTAACCGATCAACCTCTTAAAGCTGTTATGCACCGGTCGAATACTTTCGAGAGGTTGGCGAAGTGGGTGCTTGAGCTCACTGAATTCGAAGTGGAGTTCTAACCTCGACCTTCCATCAAAGGCCAAACTTTGGCAGACTTTGTTGTAAAGTGAACCATCCTTGAAGAATAAGAAACTCTCGAATCAACCCAGCAGGGTGCTAAGCCTACGGTATAAATTTTCTCAATTGAACCAGAGGGGTACTGGATCGTATATGTGGATGGCTCATCCAACTCCACGGGGTCGGGTGCTGTCCTGTTGCTTTGCGGATCAGAAAACTCCATCATCGAACATGCATTGTGGTTCGACTTCCTGGCAACTAATAACGAAACCAAGTATGAAGCCCTCCTAGCTGGATTAAAGATCGTGAAAGATCTTGGGGTGCAGAAGCTAAAGGCTTACACAGATTTCTAACTGGTAACAGGACAAGTTAGAGGGAGTACGAAACTCGAGAGAAAAATATGAAGAAATATCTTCAAAAGATAAAAGATTTAACTTCTGCTTTAACTAGTTTTGATATCCAGCACATACCTCGACACGATAATTCTGGAGCCGATCTATTGTCTAAGTTGGCAACTTTGGCGTCGAAGGATCTCTCCCAAATGGTGTTCTTTAAGGCCCTGAAGAAACCAAGTATTGAAGAACCGATCCTATTCTCCAAGTCAATGATGAGCCCTATTGGATAGATTCCCTTGTTAGCTTTCTACTAGATGGGACGCTGCCTCTAGATTCAAAAGAAGCCAAGAAATTAAGTATCAAGTGCCTCATTATCTCCTATATGAAGGTAAGTTATATAAGCGATCTTACTCTCTCCCACTCCTTAAGTGCCTGTGACCTTCTGAAGTAAATTACGCCCTGAGAGAAATCCATGAAGGGATATGTGGAAGTCACATTGACGTAAAGTCACTATCTTATAAAATGCTTCAACAGGGATATTATTGGCCACCATGCAAAAAAATGCAACAAATTTTGTCCGAAGTTGTGATCGATGCCAGAAGAATGCAAAGGTATAGCACCAACTAGCTGTTCTCCTAGGCTAGATCAGCTCTCCTTGGTCATTTGCACAGTGGGGCATGGACATTTTGGATCCCTTTCTGCTAGCATCCGGCCAAAGGAAGTTTCTACTTGTAACCATGACTACTTCATGAAGTGGGTAGAAGCAGAACTACTTGCTACAATCACCGAGACTAGAGTGAAAGATTTTGTATGGAAGTCAACCATTCGCCGCTTCAATTTGCCACGGGCCCTGATCACAGATAATAGCCGTCAATTCTCTGGGTCTAAATTTATTGAGTTCTGCCAAAGCCTCGGAAGATCTCAATACTTCACCTTAGTCGGACATCCACATGCTAATGGAGAAGCTGAGGTGACCAACCATACCTTACTACAGGGCCTGAAAGCTAGACTAGATCGAGCCAAGAGATCATGGGCTGATGAATTATATAATGTGCTCTAGGCATATCGAACAACTCAAAGAACACTAACAGGAAAACCCCTTTCGCTCTCTCTTTTAAATCGAAGCAGTCATCCTAGTAGAAATTGGCCTTCCATCACTTCAGATAGAAAGTTACGATGATCAAAGCAATGTGGAGCAACTTAGGGTGAATCTGGATTTACTTGAGGATGTTCGAAAGAGAGCTTAAGTTCAAATGGTTGCCTATCTGCAAATAATAGCAAGATATTATGACTCCCGTGTTAAGCCGAAGGAGTTCAGAGCTAGTAACCTAATTCTACGATGCACCAAAGTATCCCAACCGATGGGCCAAGGCAAGCTGTCTCTGAATTGGGAAGGCCCATACTTAGTAGAGGAAGCTATCCAACCTGGAACATACTGCCTAAAACATCTAGATAGGATGCCTTTTCCTCACCTATGGAATTCGAAAAATTTATAAATGTATTATCAATAATGCATCATTATCATTCATATAATAAAGTTCTTTTCAAATATTCCTTTTTACAGAGTTTCGTTATTTTCCTAGACTGGTGGGAAGAAGACCTCGATGGCTATAAAGTAAGGGCTAACTCGAAGGGACCCCTAATGCCCCTTCATCTCGATAAGCAACACCTCTAACGGCCCTTCACCTCGGTGAACAGTGCCTCTAAGGGCTCTTCACCTCGGTGAATAGGGCCTCAACGACCCTTCACCTCGATGAATAGCACCCTCTAACTGCCCTTCACCTCGATAAACAGCACTGCTAATGGCTCTTCATCTTTTGGTGAATTGATTCAGAAAGTCTCCATTACTTGGCGAACGAGTTCGAGTCCATAAGTCTCCCAAAGTGGGATATTGGTGTCGACATCGCATGAAAGACAAGTCGATCTGAGAAGACTCCTGAGGAAACGGACTATCCATGTGACCCACATGAATTTTTCTTCATAAGTTCGAATCATGCAAAAACAAAGGAAATCAAATGGAGAGGTAAAAAGGGAATTTCTATTTCAAATATTCCATATTACAATACTTTAAAATTACAATGATCAAATGATCACAAAAGAAATGAGCTGTACACAAACTACGAGGAAGGCCCAGTAGACACAAGTTTAGCAGATACACCATCAATAGAAGAAAATTTGGGTGGCTGTGCCTCGACGTTAGGACCCTCAAAATCCAGTATTTTCAGAAGACTGACGTCTATCTCGGAGAAGAGTAGTGCAACGTGAGCTTTGCATTCTCTGAATGTAGCTTCAAAAGCTGGGGTGCATACGGATGCTACACGGGTCTTCGCTTCGGAATGAATGACGTCGATCAGGGCCTCTTTGCCAAGAAGCCGCTTTTCCATACACCCCCTTGCTCCTTCACTTTCTAATAACTTAATATGAAGATTGCCCGCTTTCTTCTACTCTTCTTTTAAAGACTTCAGGAGGTAACCATTGGTTCTTCGTGTCGAGCCAAACTGTTCATTAAGCTCGGCATTCTTCGATCATTCCTTCACGAGTGATTTGTCAAGATCGTCGTGAGTACTGGTCACTGAACGAAGCTCACCTTGGAGAGCATTGACTCGGTGGTTGAATTCCATCTTGCCTCACTCACGGCACTTACAAATCGAGCATGCTTGTCGATCAACTCACATTTTTTCATGAGATATTCCATGCAAGGCTTCCTCAAAGACGTCCTCAGATGGTCAATCTCAACTAGAGCTTCATTATAATTCTTCTTCATTTCTATGAATTCTTTTTAACCTCAACAAACTCTTTTTGAGCTCTCCTCACTTCTCCTTTCAAAGCTTTCACCCAAGGTTTCACTAGAAGAGCCGCAAGTACAGACGTAGACCCAGAATAGTGACCAAGCTGAAATAAAATGCATTTCAACAATCACCAATCAATAAAACACAAAGATAACAAAATTCCATTCATTAAAGAAAGTTTTACATCAATAGAAAAAATAAAAGTACATTAGAAGGTAACAACCTTAGTCGAGGGGCCTCTGAAGGGGCTTGATGCTGGCAGACTCAAACTGACCCGCTACTTCGGCAACACGAGTATTGACACCTCCAAACTTCGACTGAAGAGAGTCTCCTGATGTTATCAGCCCAACCGGGTACGTCTTCCGATGCTGGCTCCATCCATGCCCCTTCACCATCAGTAGCTCCGGTGATCCTCCCTTCATCTGGTTCCTCATATAGGAAGGAAAGGTCTAGGTCAAGGTAATGATCAGCTACTTTACCCGGACCACCTCCTACCCATGATATGCTTCAGTGGAGAATTCAATCTTCTCCTTGGAGAATTCAGGGAAGAATGAAAAGTTTCAACAGCAACCCGACTGGCCTCCGGAAGCTTGTTCTTCATCTTAAGGAGCTCGGCTTCGACTTTTTTCCGTGCCTCCTTAGCCTTTAGGCACATGAATTCAGCCTCCTGAAGTGCCTTTTCAGCTGCAAACCTATGAACCTCAGTGGTAGATGTTGCTGACTCTGCCAATTTTTGGGCCGCTTCAGTAGTTTCAAGGTTGGCCTTGAGCTTTCTTATCTCTTCCCAAAGGTGCTCCACCATGGCTTTGGCCTCTTTGACCTTGCTGGTGGACCCTTCAACCTTGGATTGAGCCTTTGCATATTCGGATTGAGCCACCATCATCTTACTTTGAAAGAGGGCAAGATAATGGCCCATCTACAAAAAAAAAAGAGAAAAAGAAAAGAAAGGAAGAAGTAAAGAAATGAGAGAATGTAAATGAAAGCAGCAGGAGATGGCAAATGTTATATCTACCCGGATGTATGTCGCAACTGCATCTTTGGTCTAAGTAGTCTAGTTCATCTCTTTCACCTGATCTATGTCAGCTGGCAAAAAAAATTCTGGAGTTGCCTACGCGCCATCCTATGACTTCGAAAAGCTGAATCTGGGGTGGCAGCAATAGAACCTTCTGACCCTCGAAGAAAGGAAAATTGGACTCCGAGTCGCTTGTATCTGATTTGGGGGGCGAGCTCAAGATCGGTGCATCCACTAGGACTTTGGGAGCGGAAATGGTAGCTAGAGTAGACTCCCGAAGTCTTATTGTAAGAGGCTTCGCCGCCTGGTTCACCGCTATCTGAGCTAGTGCTACAGTGGTCCGGATGGGGGACTTCTAGACAATTGGTGGGGTGACCTGAGTTGCCACCATAGCGAGAGGCTCAATGGTAGGCTCCTGTGGGGCATCTCGAGATTTCTTTAATCCGATGACCCCAGCACCCGAGGTCGAGCTTGGAGCCTTTCTTTTCCTTATGGTCATCTTCTTCAAGGCTTCCACTTCTTTGGACTTCATCTTTGTGCAAAGTCAAAAGAGTTAAGAAATATGAGTTCAATGGAAAAAGAATGTCATACCAATGGAATAAACTCTTACCTCGGAGGTTGACTAGGCTAAGGCCAGCATTATACAAAATCTCTGCTGCTAATAGTTTTGAAAGATCCAGAATCTTAGCCCTAATCAATGATTTGAAGTGTTTCTCGTCTTCATCATCCAATTTTGGGACTCGAAGGACAGACTCGTTAGGTCGCCCCAACTTGCAAAGCCCCAGTCTTTCACCCTAGAACAAAAGATATATAGAAAGCGTTCTTTCCAATCGTGAACAAAGGAGGGAGCTCCTCGGATCAAAGCTTTAACCCCCTTTTGGGGGAAACATACCACCATTCTTTCTGAGGGTATTTCTTAAAGGTATAGAAAGCTCGGAAAAGATCAACAGAAGGTTTGACACCCTCCAAAAAGTAGGCAATCAAAAAACCTACTATGAAATAGAAAGAATTGGGGACTATTGAGCCTAGGGACATCTCCAAAAGAAGAAAAAATTCTACTACGAAAGAAGGTAGAGGAAGCCTAACATCTGCTCGAAAGGACTCCTCATAAAGAGCCAATCGACCCAGTGGGGAATTGCAAATTCTACTGGAAAGGCCGAGAAGCTCTAAATCAAAATCAGAAGGGACACAGTATTGAGTCCTAATCAAGCTAAGATCGGTCGGCTTCAGAATGGAGTGATACTTCCCAGGGGCGAAGCTAGTATCTATGGGCTCTAATAAGGGAGTATTGGATGTGGTGAAAGATTTAGAAGGCTCCTGCAGCATGATATACTTCTCCGCCCTCCCCATCTCAACCCAAACAAGACGAAAAAGATAGAGCACGAATAAACCGAAGGTGTCAGGAGAGGCCCTGATCTGCTAACAAGATCTCAGAGCCTTCAGAAAAACTCAGACCTCGAAGAATCTTCAAAAAGGAGGAAACCCCAGCTTTAGGAGATGGTGGAAGGAAGAAGGAAGATGAGCGACAAACTTTTTTTATATAGATGGTGAAAGCGGCTTGCAATCTTCTAGAAATTCAAATCATGCCAGAGGAGAAATGCCACGTGGCAATGACAAATCGGTTCAAATGATTTTATCAGACAATGCATTAATTACTGCACCTCTAAAGTCACGTATAGCGCCTCAAATCCCGTCTCAGCAATTATTAAATCACCACCTAACGGTTATTGTGACTCTATCAGCCTCTATGATATGATGGTTTAGTATCAAACGGACGTGTCGACCACACCTGTTGGATGATGCCACGTGTCCTTGGCATGAAGCCTGCTGACAGTACTCCCTACGTTTAACCCTGGTTGAAACTAGGAAGTAGGGGGCATATGTTAGGAGCAAAAATGGTAATCTTCAATCGAAGGACACATGGCAACTTCGACGACAAGTTGGCCCAGATCGTGCGACGACCTCGATTGGGGATTATCCAACCTCATCACTCGCAAGCAGTGGGAACAAGTTTGACTAAGGACCACACCTCTTGGAGGAGGTAAAGGCTTGGGGAATTTTGTCGAGATCCCTTTTCACCGTGGAATGTATTAGCATGATCTCATTGAGGTCACCTGGGCAGGCTCATGAACAAAAAGGCTTACCGAACTCTACTTCAGTCTACGTACTTGATGAGAACGTCCAAACTTGACTTTGGGCGCAGAGATCAAGCCTCAATTTCTGACCTCGACTTCGACTTCCGACCTCCATTCCATCTGAACTTAATTTCGATTCCAATTCAGATCATCCTTGGCTCCCACAACTTCGACCGAGTGTATCAAAGGCCTTCGAAGCGAACTAACACTTGGAATCCTGCACTTTTTCGAATAAGATACAATCCAGTTGGCCAAGAATCAAATAAAGAAGAAATAACCCCCATATTCCGATAATCATGGCCCAAAATCTCACCACGATGCACTCGAGCCGATCATGATTAACTCCGATTATCGCCCCCAGGTAGTTACAGGCACGTCCATAAAAGATGAAGAAAAGGAGATACCTAAGGTACGAAATCAACACTAATACTCGAACACTCTTTCTCTCTATTATCAGATTTCTGATTTGAGCGTTGGAGGATCTTCACTGGAGCCATTTTCGGTTAAAGACTTGTTTTGCAGGTTCGGCACTATCCAACTCCAGCCAATCTGACCTCGAGATGAAAATCTGCTGCAATAAAACCAATGCAGAGAATTTAGCTACGATGATTTGGATTGTGACTTTCAGATTATGTCATAACGCTTAGTCCCAACATTCGCTGAACCATCCTGAACCGAACGGTTCAAGGCATTCTGAGCCGTATCAGCGGCAAACTGGGATGATTCGGATGGGTAAATTGAAACACTAGATGAGGGAGAGAAAAAAGAACAAGGGAGAGAGAGAAGAGGAGGAGAAGATGGGACAACGCCACTAGAGGCCGACGGGTGGCCTGTCAAGGCCACTAAAGGGCCGTAGAGACTGCCGCAGCTCGATGTCACCCGATAGGATATTTAAATGAGAGAGAGGGGGAGCAATGGTACTGAAGGAATATACAGCTAGTGGAGAAGCTGCCAAAAGATGTTGAGTGGCCGCTGTGGCCATCGAACAGCGAAAAACGTACAAACAAAGCTGCGATCGTGGAATAGGGATGACCACCCTTATTCCCTCACTGCATTTTTTTAAAATACCGATGAATAGTAAAATAAGCAATGGGTTTGAGTGAAGCCGACAAACCTATTAAAGCATGAAGTAGGAAAACCTATTGCTGGCTTCATCGTAATGAGGATTTTTTTAAAAAAAATCTCATGAAATAAGGGTGATTGCCCCTATTGCATGTCTGCAGCACTGTAGACATCGATTACACTGTTTGGTGGCCACAACGGCTAGTCAGAGGCCCTCCGATGACTTCTCCTCCTTTTTTCTTTCTTTACTCCTCTCTGTATCTCTCTCTCTCTCCTTTTCTCCTCCTAGGTTTCCTTCTTCTTCTCTTGTCAATTCACACCAATCTGATCGTACGTACTTGTACTGGCTCATACTACCGGTTGGCTGACATAAATCCCTGTTCTGATTCCATCTTGCTTGCTTAGTCCACCTTGTGGCTTAGGGTATGAGCAGCTTGGGTTACAGAGAAATAGAGAGAGCGTTTTCACACCAAAATCCATCAACATCCTACGATGGTATACCAGTTTCTTGTTGAAGTGGAAAAAGAAATCATGCCAGAGACTCATCATAATGGTACAAGCACAAGAGTTTGCCCTTGTAATGCAAGAATCCTTAGACTATCTTATCATAGAAAAAACGGTCTACTGTCATTCAGGTTGGACAAATACAAACCCTCTATTCAGGGACTCAGCCACCTTAATATAATATCTCCGTGACATTCGCTTGTTATCCTGAACAAACGTTACCCACAAAAATAAATGCGCAAGGTTTTATTACCAAAAATTTTCTATGCAAACCCATAATCCCAAACCATTCCGGAATGGAGGAAGGCAATCAAAGACATCCCAAATTCCTGGGCGATGCCCAACAATATCTTCCACACTGCAGTATAACCAGCCATAGTAGCAGTCATCCTTCCGGTCTTTGCCTCACCACGTGCTTAGAAAAATCATAGAAAGACCTCTTATTTTACATCAGACTTTCCGACGTCAAAGTCCTCAACAACAAGCCCACCAGCACAAAGACCTCCCTTCTCCCACCAATGTTTTAAAGCACATGCTCATGGGGGTCATGATGTCTCTCAGATTATAAGTAGATCACAAAGCCTTTTTCTTTTTCTTTTCTTTTTGGTCGAAGCTACATCGCAAGGCTTAATAGCTGTTATAGGACAGTGAACGCTCCACATCATATCTCACCTTGGATGCACCAAAGTATTATAGCAGCCTATTTGGGCAAAACAGTTAAAGACGAGGCTTTGAGGAGCTCGCAGTGATCAGACCAGGTTAATTACTGGTATCAAGGGCTGTAGTCTTTGCTTAGGCAGAAGGGAGACCATCTGATGCAAATGCCATGAGGTATGTTTGATTTGACTAACATAGCGCAGGCAGCCTCAAAGGATTCATTTGCAATGAATTATCCACCCAGTTCAAAGCTTTCGAAATCACCATCCCATCTTTCACTCCCACGATATTAACTTTCAGAGCGGAGATAGACGATAAGGGACCAATCTAGGGAGAACAACATCCATCCATCACCCATACCCAAGCCAAAATCAACCATACAAACTACCGATTCAAAACATAAATGCATCCATTGATTCTGCATTCCTCAAGACAAATGCAGAGCACAACCGATCGTGATATAATCCCTCTTCTTGCATCAGCTTCAGGTGTAGATATATATAAACTTTCTTGCAATGGAATTCTAGTCTGGAAGAATAGGTCGCAACCGAAGGAATTCAAGCTTCCAGAATTGTTCCATTTAGAGACTTTTCTTCTAGTTCCCGAATGCAAAGAAAGTAACGGCATGCAGAATTTGAGAGGCTCCATTCATCTCAATGATGAAGAAAATAGTAAAATTCATGACAGCCAAATATCCTCCATGATGTGCTACAAAATGTACAAGGTTTAACAGACTAAGGAAAAAGTTCAGCTCCTAGCAAGTGCCAACATCTTGGCATGGAAAATGCTTGAGCAATTCAAAATGTGTAACTTGAAAAACTCAGCTTGCATGTCATCTTCTCCTTACTCGCCACAATAAGCAAAATGATTGATGGAAGATGGTTAACTTTCTTGAGTGACTTTTCTGAGTTACCCTAGCATTGCTCGCTTGGCATTCTATTTTTCACTTCATCATATTGAAAATAATTCCCTCAAGTTCTAGATATACCTTTACTTATTTTCCTTGGCATGTGCCAGGCTGCAACTTAACACACTATTAAAACAGAACAATCAAATAGCGGGAATATAACAACATACCATGATCTTAAGTATCATTACAAACTTGACAGACCAACATACAGAATTCAAATTTATCTGGTCTTATAAAAGCACTATTTGGGTGAAACAACCATTAAGTGCAATGTTAAAAGAAAAGAAAAGGCAAGTGTTCCCGCTCATACATGGAAACCTATCAACAGGTTAAAGCATTAATATCGTCCTCCAAAATCCTCAAATCGGTTGCAGAAAATCCATCTGCACAAGAAAATTTATAAGAATGGTTATAACATCAAGTATGGATTACTTGGTGATGATAGCTTTGAGAACTGCAGCAAAGGAAGAGATAAATATGCATGATATTAATAATTTCTCAACAATTCAGCTATGTCCATGTAGCATGTTTGCTACACCTCCTACCAATTTTGAGTAAACAAACAGGGTGCAGTTTTAATAAGGATATAAGGGTGAAAGAAAGTATACTTGTACACTCAATAAGAAATCTCATTTCAACCAGACCTTCAAGTTCTTCATACCCAGTATCCAGTCCTGCAAACCTAATTGCTTTCATCAAAAAAAGAGATCATTGCAACCTCCATTCCTCTCTGCTTACCTTAACAAGCAAGTAGCCATAAACTGGATGCGTCTTGAAGGTCACCTTTCAATCAAGGAATTATGTTCTTATTACATGTTGTTTAGAACAGCTTTCTCATAACAATTAAGAGGGCCTTCAAAGGGTTAGCTACTACAGGAGATAAAATAGGATTCGAGGTTGAAGCTGGTTCACTTGATGTTATTGATTGGGTCAGCAAGGTTCTCAGTCTGGCATCACCCATCAATCAAGACAGATTAGATCTGGACAAGGATATGTCAATTAACATTTTTATGACAATATATAGTCATTGGGTTGCAGTTATAAGATTAATCACAAAATTAGATATGCATATAATATGAAAATGTCTTCTTGATTTCCACACTTCCAAACAAAGAAACACTTGTCACATAGGAAGGCATCAGAACGAACTTCAGCATAATTTCGAGGAAAATCAAGGCAGCTTATTCGCCCTCAGTCTGTGATCATGTTATTTTGCATGGACCATCTCATTTAAGCGGAATGACTTAGACCTATGTGCATCTATTCGAGGATTAAACATTAGTCTTTTGATGCCACTCATGAACTGACAACACAAATTTCCATTGCAAAAAAATTCAGTTTCTCTCTCCCAGTTCTAAAGGATTATGTAAAGTTATACAATGCACTGCACAAATCAATTGGAGGTCAACATCCATTGTATCCATAGTATATCAATCTATGCTATTATACCAATCTATGCTATTATATAACGGAATGCTCAGGTTTTGACTCCACCAGAGCATTCAATCTACTTATTTTATTCCTTTTTATATGAAGCACCCCACAGCGACTTGGTTCTTCCCTTCACCATCATGTGCATGTGGAAAAATCTAGTTTTCCATAAATACATTAGAATCATGCCAAACAATTTGACAAAGCAAACACCACTATCCTAATCACCAGATGAAAATAAATGAGATATTCAGTCATTTGCACATAATTCAAACAACTGGTCTAAAACATGTCTCAATAACATGGTTTTCAAACACATCAAACATTGGTGTTCTTCCCGCCCATCCAACAAATAGGAATCTATGATGCGTACAATGTCCTAATTCAACACAAGAAATTAAATGAGACATCAAGAGTTATTCACCAGAACATTACATCCACATTCTTTCATTCTTCTATCCTATCCAAGCTTGGGAAGTTGAATGTTTCGTATCTTGAAAAAGGCCCTAACATTCAGATTCCTTCTCCATAAACATACATTGTTACAAGGTTCTCATCTTGGCTTACATTGTGGCCGAGATATCAGTTTGAATCAAAATCAGTCACTAACCAATATGAGACATATAACATCAGGCGTTTTAATTTCATATAATATAAACCAAATATCTAAAGATATCAGCTAAAACATGATTGGAATATTGACTGAGTTTATATTGCTGCCATGACAGATGGGTCGGTGAGAACAAAGATGAGTAGTGACTGTTGGAACAGCTTATTAGCTTAAAGGCTAATCGCTGCCAGAGTAGCAGCCACTATCAGTTAATGTAAAGAAGTCCTGGTGTGTGAGAATGAGGATTAGTGGACCAGCATCGGGACATCAGCCATGGATGAGCATGGTCATGGGATGAGTACCAGTCAAGAAGAGAAACAATAGCCTGATGAGGGAGGAGAGGAGAGAGAGCAGGGATGGCAACAGGCAGGATACCTGCAAAATTTGCCCTATTGGTATCTGAATCTATTTAAATCTTGCTACCAACCAATTACAAATTAAGCAAAAATTCCAAACTCATCCCATTTAAAATTGGGATACCCGCCAGGTACTCGATCCCATCCGATTAACCCTCGTTCATATTCATACTATCATGAGAACAGAACTCCACAAATTAAAAATTTTGTAGCCAAAGCAAAATCCCTTCGATCAAAAACCCCAAACCCTACAAATATCATGCTTCTACATAGATTAAGCTCTCAAAACCTCAAGGGACCAACTCACACCACCATAACTTGCACAAAATCCCACATGCTTGAGAAAAAACCCCAACCGAAAACTAGGAAACCCCTCCGATCTCCCTCTGGTGCTCTACTTCCCTACAAATCTCCGAAAAAGAGAATGAAATGAAAAGAAAAGAAGCAAAAAGGAAAGAAATGATCAATCTATGTCGGAAAAGGTCTTACCTTCTAATTTTTCCATCTTTCCTTTGTTTTCTTTGATTTTTCCTATGTTTCCCTGATTTTCCTGCTTTTTCTATCCTCATGAGTCTCAATCAGGTGGGAGGCTTGGAGCAGTGGCTGAATAGGGAAGGGTTTTGTGTTGGTATTTATATAGAAGAGTTTAAATGGTATAAATATATTATCAATCAATTTATAAACAAAGCCGAATTGTACCTTATTGGCTAAGGAAATGATTAGGCTATTCAAGGATTTGGAGTTCAAATCCTCTCATCTACCTATTGTAATAAATAAATAAATAAATATATATATATATAATTATAAAATTTATGAAACACATATAATCGGGTTCGAGTAGCGGATATCCAAGGGGCAAATCTCAAATCCGTTCCAAACCCATCCCAATACTATAAGGTATGCTAAATGGATCCAAACCCATCCCAATACTATAAGGTATGCTAAATGGATCCTATTAGTATTCGGGATGGGTTGAATACCCAGAAAACCCACCCGACTGCCATCCCCAAGAAAGAGTTGGAGAAAGCTGCAGATTTGTGATATTCGGGATGGGTTGAATACCCAGAAAAACCCACCCGACTGCCATCCCCAAGAAAGAGTTGGAGAAAGCTGCAGATTTGTGATTGCATGAGTACAAACTTGTAGGGCAAGGGTGGTCTGCAGAAGCAAAAAGAGACGTTCCTGGATAAATTAAGAGGAAGGTGAAAAAAAAAACTTTACTTTTAACTCTCAACTATCATAGGGCAGGAACTAGACTCGGGCCAGCAAGTTTGGGCCACTTCTTTTAGTCCAGGCTCAGGCATATCATTGATCTAGACTAGGCCCAGGCCAGTTGGGCTCAGTCTGAGCACGAATTCAGGCCTGAATCTCAGCCCAATTCAGGCCGACTTAGTTCAATCGGTCCAGCTCATCACCACGCTCAGAAACATTCATGGGTAATCGTGACCTTTCCAATTTCAGCCCACAAGTCCATCTTTATTTGCAATCCCTCAAGTTCTTTGAGCCATTGGGCAAGAAAGGGAAGGGAAAAAGGCTGAAAATCGGGGAGTTGGCGATCATTGTAAAGAGATTTGTTGCTTGGCTTTTCAATCACCCACACTCACATCCATCTCCCTTCTTCCCCGGCCTTAGCCATGGCGACCAACAACCTCAGTTGTGCAGTCATCGCCATCAACGGTAGCAAGGAGAGAATGAACACCTTCCAATGAGCCCTCCAAAACCTCTGCCTCCACCCTCCCGACGACGACCCTGCCGCCTTTGGCAAGGCCCTAAGCAAGCCCGACATCTTCATCGTTCTCCACATCCAGTCCCCACCTTCCATCACCGCTAGCCTCAACACTGAAGGTGGCCCCAATCCAAGGCAAGCCAAATGAATCAGGACCAACCCAATTTTTGGCCCAAATGGGTCCTTCGGATGGCCCAATCGAGTTCGGGCTGAGCTTGGGCCCAAGCTCGAGCCAGGCTCGGGCCTGGGGTTTTCAAAAAAATCAAGCCTTAGCCCAACCCGAAGCCCAAAAAAACTTCAAGCAGAGCTCGAGTAAGGGTATGGCCCGACCTATTCCAGCCCTAATTACCAACTTAGATAACTTAACCACATACATTAACCAAGATTCCTGGTAATTAATATTTTAAGAATTTATAGGCCTCCATCTCGACTAATATAGACTGAAGTATTGGTTTGTCTTGGTACCAAGACCCCACTAAGATGATCGAGATATCGAATAACAAAGTAGTATGTCTAATCCTTTACCAAAAGTTTGATAAGTCCGAGACAAACAAGATGATGCATCAAATTCCTTTCTCTGACATCCTTCTGAAAAGGATAATTTAGTCCTACATTCAACTTTAACCTAAATCCTAGTTTTAAAGAGTGAGAAGTTGATACACCAACACATATCGTGTCGCTGCAATTTAGTGACCCTCCAAAAAACCCAATTGGTAAAACTTCAAGCATATCGACAAATGGATGGTTTTAATTGGAGGCTAACATTGTTGATCTTTATCTCCTTACAATACATGAGTTACACAAAATATTTCTCTTTGAACTTACAAACCTTAAGTTTCTAAATTCTTGGATATACAAACTCAAGTTTAGTTCCAAAAATGTAGCAAGGTCATAGGATTACTCTTTCCAAGGAAATCCATAATGTCTAAGATAATTGATTAGCACTAATGTTGTTGCAAAAAGGCAAACATAAAATGCACTAGCAAGAAGTGATTTACTCCATCAACATAAGCATATCACATAATGAAGTATACTTCTAAAGAGCAAGTTTCTACTCAATGGTGTCAAATTACAGCGAGAATAAGACTTCAAGGATGCCCAAGCCTGAAGTACATATCAACAAAAAGTTATGTCTAAGAACCTTAACAAGGTTACACATATTCCTAGAGGACTGTTGAAGCTAAAACAACAAAGGCCTTGCTATAAAAGATGTAAAAGCAGAATGGCACCTCCAAAATCTAATGGCAGCACATGTTCAAGTGATTACCCAAAAAGTTACCCAAAAATTATATGAATGGTTACAACATAACTTAAGCTTTTAAAAGTCAAGTCATTTTGTACAAAGGAAATCTTCTTCCCAAAAATTTATACAAATGGTTATAACATATCTTAGGCTTTTAAAACTCAGGTCATTTTGTACAGAGTTAGGAAATTCTTCTCCTTTTATGTCCTCTTCTCTGCATAGTAGAGATTTCTGGATGGAAAAAGTCACTCAAAATGTTGTTAGCCTAAGTTCCAGGGCTCTTTTTAACCATTTGACTCAGTAAGAAATAACCTTAAAAATTAACACTTCAAGCACAAAACAGAAAATAGTTATGAAAATCCTCTCAACTGGTAATCTTTATTTGAACTCTAAACTAGTTTCAATGAAAAATAAGCAACTGTAATTCTGCAGTCATAGTTGCAATACTGAATACCTCGTTTCTAAGAGTTGGTTGTGTGTCTGTTCCTTCATTTCTACCCACCTTCAACTTTCCTCAAGGTACATGTCAATCTCCAAATTAACATAAGTTATTCCATCATCTCCATACTTAAGCTGGTGCAAAAAGACAAAAATCTTAGCATTGCTGAAGTGCTTTTTTTTTTTTACTTCTGTACTGCAGGCCAAATCTCTTTTCCAAGTCAATACTTACAGCATTTTTTTCGTTTGACAACATTTTAAGAATCTTCTCCATTTCCAGTCTCACTGTATTTCACTTTTATTTTTTTGACATATCGCATGTCTCTATATATCAGCTAGCGTTTGGCAAAGCCCATCAAATGTCAAAATTTTGCTATTACCCATTTCCCAAAAATTGAATGCATTATAATTACAATTCAATAGTACCAATAAGTCCCAGTTTGGTATCTCTCTATCATGCTCACAACAAAGCAATATGCTATGTACCAAATGTCCATGAGAAAACATAGACCACCACTTCCCATCTCATAAAATGCGGTTGCATGAAGGTGGATTACACGTATGGAAGGGGAAAATCCCTTGACATCTACTCCTTTACAGGAATGTTATACATAACTACAGCCTGGTGGACCTTCTGATGGCTGAACTATTAGAACAAGTTAAGATTTACCTGTATTAAGCCAACAATGTGAAACAAGTACACCAGTAGACTTGAGATGATCCCAAATAAGCTTTAGGTCCTAAGTTTATAATAATAATAAGCCTGGATCGCAACCAAAGCTCGAGTTTGTAGATAATTAATGTATCAATCAAGCCGTTTATCACACATCTAGAGTCATAAACCTTTCAAATCTTCTTCCACATGGAAAAGGGATGACGTGTAGGGTTGTCATACCGCTAGGTGGCTGACTGGAATTCGGACTGCAACACAAATCTTATTTTTTTTAAAAAAAGAACCGAAAAATCCAAAATACACAACAAATTCTCTCTTCACATGACTCACAGATTGTTCCCCTCTCAAATAATATAACCTTAGTTAATTTCTTATCTTTTGCCTACATATCAGAATCATCCAAACACAAAAGACTACTCTAAACACAACACAAAGTAATAACAGAAACAGAAAGCACCAATAGATGATACTACTGCTAATAAAATACCTACTAACTAGATCAATAGAATAAAGCAAAAGAGAATTACAGCAATATAAAATCTTTGCCGACAGTAAAACTTCTTTCTTGGCTCCATTAAAAGTTGACACGTTCTGTTCAGAAATCAAAGGAGGAGGAACACAAGAATAAAGGCAAGATCCAACAAAAGATACGAGATGAAGCCTAAAAGATTTCGGACTGGAAGGATTGGGAGTGAGGGGAACCTACTTAGAGTTCGAGTTTGAGCTCCTCCTTTTCCTGGGAGAGGTAGTGGAGGATGTAAGGGGTGACACGGATGACGGCAACCCACGCGCCCATGATAGCCAGGTGGGTCTTCAGCTGCTTGTACGCCGTGGCCTTGTCCGGCCGCCGAGGTATTGCTCCCAGGAACATCTCGATCGCTCCACTTGCTCTCGCTCTGGTTTTTTCTTCCCTCGGCAAAACCCTAGCGGTAGGAAGGGCTGATGAGTTTGGGTATATTTATAGGCACCCGAGAACTCGCACCAAATGGCTTTGGGTTTGGTGAGCCAACTCATTTTAGGCTCTGTTTGAGATTGCTTCTGACAGTAGTACTTCTGAAATTTTTAGAACGAGAGTTTTTAAAAAATAAATTTTTTAAAAATAAAATTTTTATAAAAAAAAATTATTTACTATTTACTAATTATATTTTTGAAATGTCGTAAAATTTTAATATATATATATATATATATATATATATATATATACAA
>KE506347.1:115948-127137 GCA_000441515.1 Elaeis oleifera
CCCGACGGCGACCGCGGCACCCTCGACTCCAGCTTCTCCGACGCCGATGAATTTTTGCAGCAACAGTAATGTAATATAATACTATAGTATAATGTAATATAACATTAATGATGTTATTACATATTAAAACATTATTACACATTATAATATTACTATAATATGATTTAATATAGCATATTACTGTAATATAGTAACTAGTATAATATAATATCTTAATAGTATGATATATTATAATATAATATTATATTTATGGTAAATATAGATACATACAATCATGCTTGCAAAAAAAAAAGAGATTTTAGAATTATTTTCTATCTAATATTTTTCTATTTTGTTTTCTTATACACATAAAATATTATAGGTGAATATTGATAAATCAAGCAAAAATTTGAACCCACCGTATCCGTAACAAATTCTTATGCATTAATTATTCATGTCATCAAATTATTTTACATTCTTGATTCTAGTAGTAATAAAAATGCAAGATGCAAGTATACTCAAATCCAAAATAAGAAATAATATCTTGATTGTATGAAACGGAAGGAGTCAAGATAGATTGGGATTCTTTTTATGCAGAGACAACCGTATAGAAAATGAAGGAGCTGAGAATGATCAGAGTTCATTTTGTACATTACAATTTCTAAGTTATTTGATGTGTTATATTTATAGGGATATAAATATAATTATGGAATTATTCCACAGATATTTTGATTCGACAATAAAATTTCATAAAGTTAAATATGGGAAAAAGCTACCAAGACCATGGTTTCCGGAAGGATTTTGGAAGTTGGATGAAAAGAGTGGTGTCATTTTCTTATAAAAAAAAAAAAACTAATACATCTTGTTTGCTGAAAGAAGCGAATTTATAAATAAGATTTGGCTGTGAAAAGAAGAATATGATTCATTATCTCATTAAGAATTATATCAATCATTGATGAAGCTCAAACCGAGATATAGATATGTATGCACCATATATGCAAGAATCAATTTTTGACAAGATGGCAAGCTTATCCTATAGAGATTTAAGCTTTCATAATAAACAATAATAGAAGAGTTGCCTTATTTGATTGTTATGATATCATGCATCAATTCAAAAATTCTTGGTCCATTGCTTTGCAAAAATCATTCTTTTAGATCTTTCAAATTTTATATGTTGTCATATAATGAAGAACACTGTCTGATATTTTTACAAGAACACATTCAAAATCCATGAAATGACCATGTCATTAATACAGAATTATAGGGAAGAGATGGGAGATGTGGCGGGTAGCTGCAAAAGAGGTCCATCTATGAACTCCAATTATTTTGGCATTCAAAGCCATTTTCATTGCATGAGACCAACTACAATAATTATCACCAATCAAAGGTTTGGAAACAAGACTAGCACCTGATTTGTCAAAAGGATGGATAGTGTAGGGTAAGAATAAACTTGGATCAATGAAAGAGTAAAGGTGGAGCTATTTGAAGCAGTGTGGGAAGGATTAATAGAGGGTACACAACTTTTTGCTATGATATTGGAAAGTATAGATTACCTAAGGGGTATATAATTGTAAAAAAAGAATGAAGAAATTTCATGAACCTTGGAGGCTGCTAAAAAATTAGAAAAGCTCCTCTTGATGGCAATCAAAGACCATATCTTCAATTTTTTCAAAAAAATCCCTATTGCTGAGAGAGATATTAGATGGGTTTTAAGATGTTGACAAAAAGAAGAAGGTACCATTGAGGCCAAAAAAAAAAGTATGACCCTAATGCACCACCATCAAAACATTGATATGGTGATGTTGAATATTCAATAAAAATTGGATGGCTCTGATATCATGTTAAGAAAGAAATTTATAGCCAAAACATGTTAAGAAAGAAATTTACAGTCAAAAGACTTGATTTCGTTAGGTATGATAACATGCTTATATACATTTCATATGGGATCAATATCCCAATATCAAAGGGATCAATATCTTTACATCAAAGGAATGATTTCAATTTCTACCAAAAAAAAGGAATAATTTCAATCACATGGGATCGGCCATATCTACTAAATCCTATTGTATGGTTGGCCAAGGAAATCAAGGAATGGTTCTCATCATATGGGATTATATAGCTACTCATATTTGTCTAATCTGGTGTCAAGAGAATCAATATACGATTTTAATCATAGCTGTCCATATCTGTCTAATCTAATGCTGAGAGAATTAAGGTATGATTTTCATTAACATCTAAATTTAAACAAATGGAGTTAGGAATGCCAACATGTCAATGAAATATGCATCATCAATTATGATGATATCTTGGGAAATGGAAGCGAGTATAATATATGTATATTATGTCTTATAAGTATTTGAATTTTGGGTTGCTCATACTCAATATCTTAACTCAAAACCAACCTAAATTAATTATGTTAGATTTGCCCAAGCTAGGTGCAATTTTAGGTTCACCCACTAATTTCATCCCTAGTCAAAGACTCATGACAGACCCACTAATGAGTTGGCTAATGCCGTCCTAGTAAAAAGGTAAATGGGAAGTGGCATATCTGTATCGACTATACTGACCTGAATAAAATATATCCCAAGGATAGTTATCTTTTACTTCAAATCGATCAGCTAGTGGATGCGACCTTGGGGCATCAACTCTTATCATTCATGGATGCATTCTTCGAATACAATCAAATTCAGATGGCCCCTGAAGATGAGGAGATGACCTCTTTTGTTACTGACCAAGATCTTTTTTGCTACAAGATTATGCCATTCGGCCTAAAGAATGCAGGTGCGATCTACCAATGGCTTGTCAACAAAATCTTCAAAGAGCAGATCGGTAGAAATATAGAGGTGTATGTGGATGACATGCTTGTCAAAAGCAGAGCTGTCCAGCATCACATCACCGACCTCGAGAAGACATTCATCACGCTGCGATACTTTCAAATGAAGTTTAACCCTAGCAAGTGCGCGTTTGGCGTCATCTCTAGCAAATTCCTTGATTTCATGGTGTCTCAAGGAGAGATCAAAGCGAACCTAAAAAAAGTTCAAGCTCTCCAAGAAATAAAACCTCCAAGAAGTACAGTGCCTAATTGGGAGAATCACAGCTTTGAATAGATTTTTCTCAAGATCGACAGAAAGGAGCCTTTCCTTCTTCAAAGATCTCAGACAGGTGAAGAACTTTCAGTGGTCGAATGAGTGTCAGGCTACCTTTAATGACCTAAAAGATACCTCGACTCACCTCCCCTCCTAAGT
Organism: Elaeis oleifera; assembly: GCA_000441515.1. NCBI lineage: Eukaryota > Viridiplantae > Streptophyta > Magnoliopsida > Arecales > Arecaceae > Elaeis > Elaeis oleifera. The sequence goes on from KE506347.1 coordinate 119,173, forward strand.
AAATCAAAACCTAGAGAAGTGCTATACTTGTACCTAGCTGTTTACCCTCGATAATCAGTTCAGTCCTCATCCAATAGGAGGCCAAGATGCAGAAGCCGATTTACTATGTCTGTCGCATGCTCCATCATGCCAAGACTAGATATATGAAGCTCAAAAGGTAGCTTATGCTCTCACGATATCTTCTAAGAAGCTACGCCCATACTTTCAGGCACATGCCATTGCCATCCTCATCAACCAATCCATCAGATCAATACTCTATCAGCCGGATACCTCCGGACAACTAGCTAATTTGACATCAAATATCTACCTCGATCGTCCATCAAAGCTCAGGTATTGGTCAATTTCATTCTGGAGTGCACCAACCTAGATGAGGAATAGAATGGTGAGAAGGTAACTCTGATGACCGACGAATGCTGGGTTCTCCATGTAGATGGTTCTTCAAACACCATGGGCTCGAGAGCTGGACTGATCTTAACTAGCCCATATGGAGAGGTCACGGAGTATGCACTACGATTTAGATTCTCTACCTCCAATAATGAAGCTGATCATCGGTTAGGTTCAGGGAGAATGGCGAAGGAATTGGGCATCCGGCACCTCAGAGTTCATAGTGATTCTCAGCTCATCATCGATTAGGTTCAGAGAGAATATGAAGCACGGGAGCCGAACATGATAAAATATTTACAAAAGTTAAGGATCTCACCTCCAACTTTGCCATCATAAATATCCAACAAATACCAAGGATGGAGAATGTGTGGGCTGATCTCCTCTCAAAGCTCACAACGCTCGATATGGTTGACCTGAAAAGAAGCTCATACCTCGAAACCCTTAAGAAGTCGAGCATTGAAAAACCCTTTGTGATGCAAATAGATCCTGAGCCGAGCTGGATAGATTCGATCTTATGCTACTTGCAAGATGGGGTATTGCCTGCTGATCGAGACGAAGTCAAGAAGTTGAGACACCTTGCACCCTAATACCTTGTCTACGATGCGAGATTATATAAAAGGTCCTTCACCTTGCCCTTACTTTAGTGCCTTCATCCCTTAGAAGCTGAATATGTCCTATGAGAAGTTCACAAGGGGATTTGCGGCAATCACCTGGGGGCAAGGCCCTCGTCCATAAAGTGCTATGATAGAGATACTTTTGGCCGACCATGCAGAAGGATGCTGCTGACCTGGTGAATAAATGTGATCAGTGCTTGAGGACTTCAAACACCCAGCACCGACCTTCGACCCCTTTGGCTCCAATTATCACATCTTGGCCCTCTGTCCAGTGGGGAATGGACATCCTGGGGCCTTTTCCCATCATGGTGGCATAAAAAATTTTTGCTTGCTCATCGCGATCGACTACTTTACCAAATAGATGGAAGTGGAGTCGTTGGCGACCATTACTGAGGCGAAGGTCCATAATTTGTATGAAATCGATCATCTGTCATTTTGACTTACTACAGGCCATCATCATCAATAATGGACGCCAGTTCGACAATCCGAAGTTCATGGGATTCTATAATGGGCTTGGCATCTCCCACAGGCTGATTTCAGTAGCTCATCCTCAGAGTAACGACGAAACTGAGATGACGAACAGGACCTCGCTGCAGGGCTAAAGGCTCGATTAGGCTAGGCTAAAAGATTATGGGTTGAAGAACTATACCACGTGCTCTAAGCATATCGCACAACTCAATAAGTTCCAACTGGAAAACTTCCTTCAAACTGGCTTTCAGAATTGAGGTCGTCATATCTCTCGAGATTGGCCTGCCCATGCTTTAGGTGGAAAAATTCGATGCAGATAGCAACTCCATTGAACTGAGGGTAAACCTAGACTTACTGGAAGAAACTTGGAAGTGAGCACAGATTCGGATGGCCAACTACTAGCAAAGAGTAGCTCAGTACTATAATTCTCAAGTTAAAGAAAAACCCTTCCTAGCTGGACAACTAGTTCTTCATCGAACTGAAGTTTCTCATCTGACCGAACGATCGAAGCTTGCATCGAACTAGGAAGGCCCGTATTGTGTCACCGAAGTGGTTTGGTCGGGAGGCTATCATCTTTATTGGCTAGATAGAACTTCGATTCTCAGGACTTAAAACTCTGACAACTTACGTATCTATCATCCTTAAATTATAATTTTTATTTAATTAAGTAATAATGAATTATTTTACAGAACTATATATTTTTTGAAATAACATGTGCTTCTTGTCTATGGACGAGGTGCGAAACATGTCCTCCATGTGGATCTTCATTGCTCTCTCTTCAATCACAATCGAGGAGCGGTATGCATCTTCATACAGATCTCCATCATGCGCTCTTCGATCACGATCGAAGAGCGATATGCATCTCCATGAGGATCTCCATCACATGCTCCTCGACCATAGTCGAGGAGTTGTACGTATCTCCATTGTTGTGCAGGATCCGGTACCATACATTGCAGTCAGAAGAAAGAGAAAATGAAATAAGAAACATAATACAAATACATAGATCGACCTCAAGCCTATCTCCATGGGGCGTGAAAGCTTCAATATGAGAAAATAAACACAACAATACAAGAGAACTCACTACTCAATCTTTGTACAAAAGTCTCTCAATAAGAAGTTCCAAAATCTTCATAAAAGCTCTCTAAAACTTCTATTGAAGCCTTTCTATATCTCCAAGATGTCACTAGCTACCTAATGCAATAAACAGCTCATCAATCGAAGCTATATAGGTTTCAGAATCTTTAAAATAGTGTTACACTAGGAATATCGAGTCCAAATCAATCCTAAACCATATATGACCGTCCGATCGTGATCGGCTCACACTAGAGCCGTCCGATCATACACTATAACCTCAGATCAAGTCTGATCACGTCCGAATTGAGTTCCAGCCATCCAATCATAATCGCATATGACATGAACCATCGGATCATACACAAATGCCCCTGGACCACACATAGACCGTGTGATCGATCCATACGGCCTCCATGGACCACCCAACACCCTATGATCCACGATGGACCGCGATAGGGTGTAGGGCTTAGGAGCCTGTGCAACCACTCTGGGCCTGCCTGCGTGCTAGGCTGCACACTCTTGCATGCACACGCACGTCCGCCAGGCCCGACTACACCACCGTCAGCCTCCGCCGCCTCATAGATCATGCCACCTACTTTGAACCTTCTTTCGCATGTATCTTCACCATCTGGACTTCGTTTGGATTATTCTTGGATTCATTGGACTCCGTTCATCATCTTGGACCTCACTATGGGCTCAATATGGATCAAATCTCAAGATATCAGATCTCAACAATCTCCATCTTGATTTAATATTTGACTTTCACCTATCTCTGAGAGCCTATGATCCATTTCATCCCCATGCCTTGAGGCACGCCTGCTATCTCATAGATAGACAAACATGGGAGTCGAGCCAGGCCGCTCGATCCCACCTTCATCATGGACTGTGTCCACTCTGACCAAAGATCTATTCGGAGAAGTTTTCTGTGATAATAGAAATTTCACTCTATGATATCACCTCTCATCCTCCCAAGTCTCCCATCTAGTGTCCAATCTACCTCTACTTGGAGCTCCACCTCACTTTGGCTCCTCATGGCTTCTAAAGCTCTACCTCGACTGGGCTCCTCACCAGATAGTAATATCCTTTCATCTTTTTTTTCCTCCAAAATAACCCTATTACTGCACAACACCTTCAGGATTCTTCCACTAGCTATCATCCTGTAGCCTCTCAAATTCAGTCTGCTCAATGAGATAAGATTCTACCTAAAATCAGATATGTATGAAATCTCTCTCAATCTTCTTACTACACCATCATGTATCCTCCAGCTAACTGTCTCGATGCCTCTGATCGCACAGCTCGATCTATCCAGCAGATAAATAGTACCCTCACTGCTCTTTAGAATGTCAAGCTGCTCCTCTCTGCAACATACATGATAGGTGCATGCAGAATCTAAAATTCACTATTGGAAAGAAGTAGATATCTCATCAGATATCTTTAGGACATCATCTTCTAACTTGTTACTAGCCGTCGCTGTAGTAGCCCTCTTTCGATTCCTAAGTTGAGGATAATCTTTGGCTAGATGCCCCAACTCGTCACATTAGTAACATCTGATCTTGCTCAAATTCCTCATTCTGGATTTGGACCGCCCTCATCGTGATCTTCTGTTGCTCCATCTGCTACCTCTTGCTCCTTTAGAAATTGCCAAAGCTAAGCTGCCACCTGAGGTTGAAGTTGAATTCTCCCATCTGAGAACCTCATTTTGAAGAATCATCACAATGACCTCATCCATCTTGATGGTGCTCTTCCCTACTAGAAGAGCAATCACTAAGGATTCATACGAAAGGAGAAGCACCATTAGCAAGATCAGTGCCCTGGTCTTCTCCTCAACTTTTTTGCCAACATTGAGGAGGTTGGTGAGGATCTTTTGAAAGTGACTGAGATGCTCCTGCACGTTCTATCCCTCTATCATCCATAGCTGGTAAAACTACCTCCAGAGGAAGAGAGTGTTGGTGAGAGATTTCGTCATGTATAACTCCTCAAGCTTTAACCACAGCACCATCGAAAAAGACTCGTCAGGCATATAGATCACCAACTCATCCATTAAGGACAAACAGATCGTACTCACTGCCTACATCTGGAGCCACCTCCAATCTTACAACTCTATGGTAGTCGGCTTCTCCTCGCATAAGAGAGCATCGATCAATCCTTGCTGGATAAGCACGTCCTTCACCCTCGTTTGTCATAAGAAGAAATTATTATTCCCATCGAATCGGTTGATCTCCATCTTGATTGTGCTTGTCTTCTCCATCTTCTACCTCGATCAGCACTACTGCAATCTATGCTTTGGTACCACTTTGCTCTGATACCAATTATTGTGTAGGATTTGATACCACGTGTTGCAGCAGGAAGAAAGAAGAAATAAAATAAGAAATACAATATAAATACATGGATCGGCCTCAAGTCTATCTCCACAGGGCATGCAAGCTTCACTATGAGAGAATAAAATACAACAATACAAGAGAAATTCATCACTCAATCCTTGTACAAGAGTCTTAAAATCCTCATAAAAACTCTGTAAAATCTCTCTTGAAGTCTTTCTGCACCTCTAAGATGTCACCAGCTATCCAATGTAATAAATAGCTCGTCAATCGAAGCTATATGGACTCTAAAATCTTTAAAATAGTGTTACACTAGAAATATCAAGTCCAAATCAATCCTAGAACCATCTGTGGCCATCCGATCATGATCAGCTCACACCAAAGCCATCCAATCATGCACTATAGCCTCAGATCAAGCTTGATCATGTTCAGATTAAGTTCTAGCCATCTGATCATGATCGCATGTGATCTGAACCATCAGATCGTGCATAAATGCCCCTGGATCGTGCGTAGATCGCATGATTGGTCCATGCAGCCTCTATGGACCACCTAGCACCCTGTGATCCATAATGGACTGCAATAGGGCACTGGGCCTGGGTGCCTGCACACCTACTCTGGGCCCGCCGTGCGTTGGCCGCATGCTCCTGTGCACGCGCACGTCCGTGGAGCCCGACTGCACCACCACCAACCTCTGTCACCTTGTGGGTCATGCCACCTACTCCGAGCCTTCTTTCACATGTATCTTCACTGTCTGGACTTCGTTTGAACTATTTTTGGACTCATTGGACTTCGTTCGTCATTTTGGACCTTGTTGTGGATTAAATATAGATCAAATCTCAAGATAAAATCTCAACACCCATGCGGGTCTCCATCGTGTGCTCCTTGGCTGGCCATGGCTGAGGAGTGATATGCATCTCCATGTGAAGCTCCATCACATGCCCTCAATCACGATCGAGGAGCGGTATGCATCTTCATGTAGGTCTCCATCATGTGCTCCTTGATCACGATCAAAGAGCAGTATGTATTTCCATGTAGATCTCCATCGCATGCACCTCGACCATGACCAAGGAGCAATGGCCAAGAAATATTACACATCTCCATATGGATCTCCATCGCATGCTCTTGGACCATGGTCGAGGAGCGGTATGTATCTCTATGCGGTTCTCCATCACACGCTCTTCGACCATGTTTGAGGAGCAGTATGCATCTCTATGTAGTTTTCTATCGTGTGCTCCTTGGTTGTGGTCGAGGAGCGGTATGCATCTCTATATGGTTCTCCATCATGCGCTCCTCGGTCACAATCGAAGAGCGGTATGCATCTCCATTCATCTCGATCGCATGCTCCTTGGCCACGATTGAGGATAGTATGCATCTCCATTCATCTTTATCGCACACTCCTCCACCACATCGAGGAGCAATATGTGCCTTCATTCGATCTCCATGTGCTCCTCAGCTACACCCAAGGACCGAATGTCCCCAAGCCCGACCTCCCACCTACTGAACTATGACACAATTTTTCACTCCTTGCCACTAAGAAAATGACCTAAAGCTGACGAACGGCCTCCATGGTATAGGACGAACACTGAAACCTACTATAATAAAGTAGCCGACCTCCATGCCTTGTTGACGTAGTGATGAAAAAAAGAGTAATTTCATTAAAGAAAAATTTTACAACATATTAGTTGGTTCGGAACTAAAATATCTTAGCTAATGTCGAGGTTCACAAAAAGACCGACCTATGTCTAAGCCCAGACATCCCATGCTGAAATACAAGAGCTTAAGCTCCCTCAGGAGCATGGGACTCGCCGACCTCAGCATGGTCGGAGAGGATGATGATGGCTAGAGGCAGAGCTAGTGCTACCTCCTCGATCGTCCGATCTTCGTGAATCAGATTGAAAAGCTCCTCTACCTGCAGCCCTTCATCTCCAACTTCACTGACCTCCTCCTCCTCACCATCCGACTCTAGGGATCTGAGGTTGAGGTTAAGAAAATGATTCTTGACTTTCTCTTTAAAGTCCTCGATCTCCTGTAAGTATCAAGTTAAACCGTACTCTACTTTGATATCACGAAATGGCTGAAGAGTAGAAGGCTTCGACTACAGCAACCTTGGTGGCCTCCAGTTTTTTCTTATATTTACTTTTCTCAACCGATAGTAGAGCTTCAGCATCAGCCCAGGTCTTGGCGAGCTTGGATTCAAGCCGCTTCACCTTATCTTTCAGCAACCTATTCTCATCCTTGGCCTTCAGCTTGCATAGTTGGGCATCATCCACCTCCTGGTGGCCTGAGTGGCCTTGTCCTTGGCTTCCTTGGAGATACGCGGAGCTTCATGGATCATCTCCACAAAGTGGTCGAAGTGATGGATGAGCTACAAAAAAGAAAAAAATAAGAGAGAGATTATTATTAAGTGAAAAGAATAGAATAAACTGAGGAAAGATAATAGATCGTCACTTACTCAGAGAAGGGAGTCCCATGAATCATGGATTTTGAACACCTCCGCCTTCAGCATTGAAAGCTTCAATGTCGATCGATAGTATGGCTGACCTAAGCAGAGATTGAGCAATTCGATAGTCACCGATGGCCTTCCTGGTGTCTGAGGCCTCGGCATCCGATAGAGCTTCCACCAGAAGGGATGCCTTAGTCGATAGGTCAGCCAGACAAGAAGACATGCACACCAAAATTTGGGGGGTGCTCGAACTTCACTGCTACGAGGATGCAGAAGGCCGGGGGGTAGTCTCCCCCAGCACGACGGAGTGAAGGGGCTGCATAGCCTTTGTCGGTGTCGATTCCTCCCTCAGGGGAGCACCGTTGGGCCTTGAGGAACCCCCAACCATAGGCTGGGTGAGGACGGCCTCAGTTCAACCGCACTTGGGCCTTGGGCCGCATTTGCTTTCTTCTTCTTCATAGCCCGACGAAGAGCTTTGATGTCTTCGGGATTTATCTCTTCATAGAAGATGAGGTTAACCAAAAAGATGAGTGCCAAACTAAGAAGATGCAAAATAATAATAATAATAATAATAATAATAATAATAATAATAATAATAATAATAATAATAATAATAATAATAATAATAATAATAATAATAATAATAATAATAATAATAATACTTACT
>KE506347.1:133285-152792 GCA_000441515.1 Elaeis oleifera
TCTCTCTTCTTTTCGCATTGGTATTTGCTGATCTAATCAGTTTTTCTTTCCATTATTTTTGCAATCTATCATGTACTTTAGGCTACTGCATGAGCAAATGGCATAGTTCTATGAGAATAAAAAGTCATGGAGGAAAGTCTTAAGATCGAGAAGGCGGCCAAAGAGGCCAAGAATGCCGTAGGGAAGAAGGCTGCCAAGGAGAAGGAGACAACAGAGGGGCTGAAGAAGCAGCTCCAGGAGAAGATGGACGCAATGAAAATGAAGAATAAGTAGCTGATGGACACCCAACATCAACTCAATAAAAAAGACAATCAACTGATCGAAAAAGATGATCAGTGGTCGAAAAATATTGAAAGGATCTCCGAGCTAGAGGGTAAGCTAAAAGAGGCTAAGGCACCGTTGAAAACGGGATGAAGTCTTGATCGCATATCGACGTCAGCTTAATAGGGACCAAGAGTGGATATTTCATCTTATTGAGGAGTATAAGAACTCAGAAGCTTTCCAAGATGAGATGATTGAAGTATCAGAGGGGGCCTTTGACTATGGCTTCAAGAGTTATCGATGCTTAATCATCAAGCAATTTTCAATCTCGACCTCAGCAAGATCATAGTAGAGGCAGCTATGGAAGTAGTGACCGAGATAATCTCTGAAGTTACAGCCACCCAACTTCCTTAACCCTTCCATTGAGGTACCTCCACCGAAGTCTTGACCAGCCCGACCGAGGTTATCATCACCGAAGCTCCCCCAAAGGAAAAGGTTAAGGAAGAGTCCAGTTCGGCTCCTCTAACAGCTTCTTCAATGGAAGATTCTCAGGTTAAAGCCTAATTTGTATTTTTCTTTATTTTAACTTTTGTATTAGCCCGATGTGGGCATTTGTAGTTGTTCTTTTGTATCAATGAAATAGAACTTTTTAAATGCGTTTGTTCTTCTTCCCGATCCCAGATAATTTGATATGAGTTTTACTTATTTTGAAATGCACACATTTATTTCTGACATCGATCAGACGATAATAAGTGCATGCAACTTAAGATCGATTAATCAAATAGATCAAATGACTATTCTCAGCTCAGAGAAATAAGATAAACTAATATGATTAACTTTAAGAAGTAATCTTCATCATTGAACTAAATTGAATCAGATCATGTAATTGGAGATAAATCAATATCTAATAATTCCATATAAAGATTTCAAAATATCTTTAATCAAAGTTGATGTGGCAGATCGGATTTTATCATCTGTAGATTTATAATCTACATTATTCGCCCGTAATCATCATTAGAGAAATTTAGTTATAGATTTAGGCACTTTTTCCATAGGATTTAGCCCATTTCTTCATATTTCTTGATAAGATTTGATTTGGAGATTGGAGATTCCAAATTGCTTGATGAGGTCCAATCTGGAGATCGGATATTTCATGTTCTTTAGTGAGGTCCAATTCGAAGATCGAATATGTTACGTTCTTTGATGAGGTCTAATTCAGAGATCGGATGTCTCACGATTTTGCTGAGGTCCAATCCAGAGATCGAGTGTTTCATATTTTTTGGTAAGATCCAATCCATAGATCGGATGTCTCACATTCTTTGGTGAGGTCTAATCCAGAGATCAGGTGTCTCACATCAAGTTATCCTAATTTGGTCGGAATTTTATGGCCTTATCGTGGCTTTCCAACCTCATTTGGACACCTTAATTTCTTCTTATAACCATCCTCATTTGATCAGTTTTCATCGATCTAGTTTGGATGAAGAAATATTCTTCAATGGAACTTTTGCTAGAACTTTGTCTCCATTGGGACAAAAATTGTATACTTTATTGAAAAGATTTTATTGATAGTACATTCTAAGATTTTTAGCATTCTATGTTCTTGGGATATTTGTACCATCTAGATTTTCGATTCGGTAAGCCCCTAGGTGAATTACTTCGATAATCTGATATGGTCCTTCTCAGTTTAGAGTAAGTTTTTTTGCTCCATTGGCTTTGAGACTTTAGCTCATCGGAGAACAAGAGCACTTTTAGAAAAAATTTTGGATTTCACTCGAGAGTTATAATATTTGGCCACTCTTTGTTTATAAGCTGCCATGCAGATCTGAGCTTTCTTTCAGATTTCATCAAGTAAATCAAGATCTTGTCTCAACCGATCTGAATTGTTTCAGCACGAAAATTTTTTATTCTGATCGTAGGTAGATCGATCTCAACAAGTATCACTGCCTTTGTTCCAAATGTGAGTTTGAAAAGTATTTTCCCCAATTGATATTCGAGGTGTAGTTATGTATGCCCAGAGAACATTGTAAAGTTCTTCTACCCGGAGTCTTTTAGCTTTAGTAAGCCTTGTTTTTAAACCTTGAAGAATGGTTCTGTTAGTAACTTCAGCTTCTCCATTAGACTATGGATGTCCAACCGAAGTGAATCTATGATCAATGTGGAGCTCAAAATAAATTTTTTGAACTTTTGATTATCAAACTGCCATCCATTATTAGTGATTATCACTTGAGGCAAATCAAAATGGTTGATAATCAATTTTCATACAAAATCCTTCATCTTTTTCTTAGAGATTTATGTTAGGGGCTCGACTTCTACCCACTTGGTGAAATAATCAATGGCTACCATCAAGAATTTTTTTTATCCTGTAGCCATTGGGAAAGGTCTCAGAATATCCATTCTCCATATAGAAAAGGTCAAAATGCTGTAATAGAAATAAGCTTGGATGCAGACTGATGTTGAATATTGGCATACCTTTGACACTGATCATATTTGTTAATAAGATCGATAGAATCTTTTGAATAGTAGGCCAATAATAATCTTGTCAGATTATTTATAAGCCAAAGATCTGCTCCCCAATTGATTATCGCAGACCCCTTCATGAACTTCTCGAAGAGTATAATCAGCTTCTGATGGTCTCATACACCAAAGCGGAGGAGAGGAATACAACCTCTTATACAATTGGTTATCTAGAATGACCTACCATGGGGCCTGTCTTTTGATTCTTCTTGCTTCCCTTTTGGTGAGGTACTCCATCAATGGATCAATCCAGCTTAGCTCATGATCAATTTGGATAACAGGCAAGGCCTTAATACTGGACTTTTCAAGAATATCAATAGGAATATTTGAATTGAGCTCAAAAAAATCCGATGTAGCTAAATGAGATAGAGCATCTGCTCGGACATTTTCTGACTTGGATATCTGTATGACTTCTAGATCTTCAAAGCTTTTTGACAATTCTTTCATATTATGAAAATATTGAGATAAAGTGAAATCTTTAGCTTCAAATTGACCTCATGCTTGGCCGACAACAAGTTGAGAATCAGTGAAGACTTTGAGCCTCTTAATATTGAGCTCTTTAGCCATCTCAAGTCTTATATTCAATGCTTCATATTCTGCTCTATTATTTGAGGTATCAAAATTGAATCTCAAAGCACGTTCAGTGATAACATCTTCGGGGCTTGCTAGAATTAAATCAGCTCCACTTTCTTTAGAATTAGAGGCTCCATCAACATATAATATCTAGCAAGAGTCCACATTAATATTTCTCAAGTTTTTCAAAATTGATTCTTCATCAGAAATAGAACATTCAATAATAAAATTAGCCAACACTTGAGCTTTCAATGAAGACTCAGGTTGATAATGAATGTCGAACTTACTCAATTCAATAGCCCACTTAGCAATCCGATCTAAAGTATCAAGCTGCTACAAGACTAACTTCAGAGGTTGATCAGTCAAAACTATGACAAAATGAGCTTGAAAATAAGGTCAGAGCTGTCTTACCAATGTAATAAGAGCATAGATCATTTTCTCAATTCTGAAATTTTGAGTTTGAGCATCTCTAAGCAATTTGCTTATATAATAAATTGATCTTTGTGTTTCTGCATCACTTCAGACCAAAATCAAACTAATAGCATTAGTTGAAATAGATAAATATATGAACAATTCCTCACCTTCCACTGACTTTGATAGTAATGGAATTGATCCAAGATATTTCTTAAGGTCGTCGAAGGTAGCTCGACATTCATTCTACCAAGTGAAATCTTTGATATGCCTGAGAATTTTAAAAAAGAAAGATATTTTTCAACTGATCTGGAGATAAATCGGCTAAGAGAAGCCACTCATCCAATGAGCTGCTAAACTTCTTTAATGGAGCTCAGAAGCTTTATCTCAAGTAGAGCTTGGATTTTTTCAAGATTAGCTTTGATTTCTCTTTGAGTTACAAGAAAATTAAGAAATTTTTTTGAAGTCACTTCGAAAGTATATTTATTGGGGTTGAGCTTCATTTGATACTTACGAAGTTCACCAAAGGCTTCCTCCAAATCGGTAATGTGTTGATCTGATTTAGTGCTTTTCACTAACATATCATCAATATAGACTTTCATATTGTGATCAATTTGTTATTTAAGATTTTGTTCACCAGGTGTTGGTACGTGGCACCTACATTTTTAAGACCAAAAGATATCATTTTATAACAATATAAACCTCTCTCAGTGATAAAGGCCATATTTTCTTCATCCTCATATGCATTCTAATTTGATTGCAATCAGAGCAAGCATCTATAAAACTCAGTAATTTATGTTCTAAAGTTGCATCAATAAGCTGATCAATCCTTGAAAGAGAGAAACTATCTTTTGGACAAACTTTATTGAGGTCGGTGTAATCAATACAGATCTTTCACTTTCCATTAGCTTTTTCTTTACCATGACAATATTTGCAATCTACTTTGAGTACTATACTTCTTTGATAAATTTGGCCTTCAATAATTTGTCAACTTCCTCATCTATTGCATTCTGCCTTTCTGGAGTAAAGCTTCTTTTCTTTTGTTATACTGGTTTATGCTTTGGATCAACATTGAGCTTGTGCACAATAACATCAGCTGAGATTTCAGATATGTCGAATGCTAACCAAGTGAAGACATTGGCATTTGTCCAAAGAAAGATATGAGTTTCTTTCTTAAGTTGGGCTCCAGTAATGATCCGATCTGAACTATTTTTCTGGATCATCACCTAAAGGAACAGTGACAAGCTTCTCAGCTGGTTCTTCTTTGCTTTTTCTGAAGTCAGCTTTATTTTTTTGATCGAATATTTGATTGGTAAGGCTTCCACAGGCCTCTTCATTTTTGTTGCTATCAAAAGTACTGTTTAGCAAGCATCTGATCTCCTCGCATTTCTCTGACTCCATATTTAGTTGGAAATCGGACTAACAAGTGATAAGTAGAGACCACAGCTTTAAGGGCATTGAGTCTAGATTGGCCAAGAATTATATTGTAAACTGATGGCACTTTAACAACCAAAAAGTAAGTCTTATTGTTGACTGGTGGGTTTTGTGCTTGTAGTGACCGGCAAAGTAATTTCTCCTTCTATTGTTATAAAATTCTCAGAAAAGCTGATCAAGGAGATGCCGACCTACCTTATCTGACCTATCAAATTATTTTTAGAATATATTATAGAACAATACATCAATAGAGCTTCCATTATCAACTAATATTCTTTTACATCATATTTTGCTACTATCATAGAGATGACAACAACATCATTGTGAGGAGTTTGAACTCCTTTAACATCATTATCAAAAGAAGAAATAGCATTATCATATGTTGACGTTTTGGATAGCTCCCAACCACTTCAGCTGCCTCTTCAGTTCACCAAAGCCCAAGATCATGTTGATAACTCCAACCATAGGTCTGTTGAGGTTATTTTCATTGTCTGGCTTCTACCGCTGGTTGATAGTTTGATTGGCCCAATCTCAGACATACTTGCTAAGTTGACCTTAGCATATCGATATCTCAATTTCATCCTTCAGTTGTCGATACTCCTCAGTGTTATGGTCGTGATCTCGATGGTGGGGCCGTATTCTTTTGTCCCTTTTTACTGGTGTGGCTCTCATAGTGTTAGGTCGGTGAAGATACCTTTGATCCTCGATCTCCATCAATATTTGAGCTCGAGGGGCAGATAAGAACATAAGAATCAAATCACCGAGGTAGGCAACCTTGGATTTTTTTGAGGTCGATCGATATTGTTTTGTTGATTTCTGCAATTTTCTTCTTGAGGTCGCTTTTTACCACCTTCTTTCCTTGCCTGATGGAGTATACTTTCTTCTTCTTCTTCAGACTGAGCATACTTCCATATCCAGACAAGCATTTGCTCATAGTTAATCAGATAGTTTTTGTTGAGGGAGAAGATCACGTAGTTGCTTCTGAGTCCCTGCTTTAGAGTTGCCATAGCAATGGACTCATTGAAGTTCTTGACTTTTAGAGTAGCTACATTGAAGCATGCAGCATAATCCCATAGAGATTCATCTTCTTGCTGCTTCACAGTAAAAGGACTGTTAGTATTTTTAGGTAAACTCTATTATTTTCAAAGTAGATAATGAATAGCTTGGCTAAATATTCAAAAGAGAAAATAGATCCTAGCTGAAGGTTAGAGAACTAAATTCTTACAGACTTTTTGAGGATGATTGAGAAGATGATACAGAGTAGAGCATCAGACACCCCTTGCAGCCTCATAATGGCTCTAAAACCTTCCAGATGATCTAAAGGATTAGTGGAGCCATTAAATGACTCCACAGCAAGCATCTTGAATCGAAGAGGGACTGGTTCATCAAGAATCTACTAAGAGAAGAAAGATCGCAGGCTGAAATCCCTTCCATCCTGTGAGCTTCTAATCTGAATTTCCCTCAGTTCTTTTCTAGATCTTGGACCTTTTGCCCAAGACTTCTTCCACACTCATCTTTCTACTTGGAGCAGATGATTCTGCCCTTCAAGATTAATTTGTGAGATCCAAAGCATGATTATGAGGAGGAGTTTGAGGAATTTGTTGCTGGGAGTGATGGAATTGAACCACTTGAGGAGTTGCTTCTCGTTGTATTGTTCAGTGATATGCTGAAGCTATTGTACCGTAGCAATGAGGACTTGAACTTACTGAACTAGTAGACTAAATTGCTGAGAATCAATAGTAACTGACGGTTGGATGACCTCTTGAGCCTCTTCAGGAGAAGATGAGGTAGGTAGGGGATGATTTGGTGCTTTCTTGTTCATCATTTTCCATCAAAAATTTTTAGAAAGTCCCTTCCTCTAGCACCAATCTACTGCTGTAAGGCTCCAGAGATGAGGTCGGTAATGAACCGAGCTGGAGAGTTGAGGGTTGAGCCAATTTGAACTATGAACAAAATTTATAAAAGAAGTCCTAAAACCATTGGGTGCCCTTCAGGTTAGGACCCTCCAATATTTAAGTTAGCCAGCACTTTGAGAACAGATAGTCAAAATAGAGAAGTAGAAAGCAAGAAATGAGAGTTTGAGAGTAGAAAGAAGTGGAAAAACTTTGGTTCCTCAATGAAAAAATTGGCAGAGTTTTATCTCTATGGACTTTGACTTACCTCCTGGAGGGCTCCCATCTTCCTTTATATAGAGGGAGCTTACTTAGGCCTTAAGAAAAGTTTGTTAGATCATTTGAGATCTATTGACCATTAGAGATCTGTTAGACGGTGAGGCTGTTGTAACAAAATAGCCAACTATATAGGAATCGTGGGGTGGCTGCCCATGTGGCAAATGAGCTGAAATATAATTAGAAGATAGTTACAGCTGAGCTAGATGACAGCTGTGAGATAACCGTCTGTAGATGTAATGGCACGTCAATAACAGATCGATGTAGAATAGCTGGCATCAATAATTATCTAGACTGGATGTTATACCTTTGGTGTCAATAATCAAGTCATCCAACAACCAAAGTAAGGTGATAAAGATCGAAACAAATCGAGGTGAGCATCAAGCTTGTTAGCAATTCTAGATTAAATTGATTAGCAGATAATACTGAAGAGTCAGATCAGTCTTGGACCAATGTAACCTGAGAGAACATTTATCTTAAATAACAATCTAATGTCACATGTCTAGATGATGATGAGGTTGAATAATATATACCAACAAGTATCTATTAGTTTTAATCTGCATGAAAACTCTAGTTGGAAGATATTTATTCTTATTCATTATGTCTGTCTTTCAATGAAACTTTCATTATTTTTAATGAATTAATATGCTGGCCATATGTGAAGAAATAGCTCACACCCTTCTAAACTTTGTGGTAGCATTGAGTCCATCACTAATGGAAAAAAGGTGTGGGTTAAAATTGCACAAACATCTTTATGATAGAAACTATTATGGATCTATATCTCAGCTTCAACTGTCGCATCCTCAGCTCCGACTGAGCTATGGAAGATTGATGCTCATCAAATATATGCATATACGATAGAGATGAAGATTGTCAGATATATCCCATCAGTGGAGGTTCTGTACCTCTCGACCTCGGATGATCTATTTTACATCATCTTGGCCGACCTATTCCAGATCGCCTAAGACCAACATGCACTCTATAGTCTCCATGACCTTGGATTTGGACGATCTATTATAGCACATCCATGGTCGAGCTATATTTTTCATCGACAGATCCATCTCTCCCTCTCTTAAATTGAGAAAGTCTAAATAGAATAAAATTCTTCTATAATCGAGTCTTCCGTAAAGAAAAATATCTTCTCTGAATCAATCTATATGTCAAATCCAAAAAGCTATTCAGACTCCAAGACAGATACGACTCCAACTCTTTTCTATAAATAAAGGAGCTCCGAACTCTCAAACTAAGCTCTTGACTCCCTACTCTCTCTTCTCATTGTTCTCCATCTCCTAACTTGAGCATTGGAGGATTTTCATCGAAGAACACCCCGGTGAGAACTTCTTGTCGGTATTCGGATGGAGCTCCAGTAGCAGTCTCTTCCTTAGCCATCTCTACTTTGGTAGCCGACCTCAGACGGAGAGATTAGGAGCAACATTTGGCACTAGAGGAAGGACCTCGACTGATTTCGAGGTCCTATTTTGAGAGGAGAGAGCTCATACCACAAGCCACCAGGAGGACACGAAGAGGTGCATCGAACATATTGCAATGCTCCAATAACAGGCAAGCTAACAACATCCTGCTGACCAATGCACCACCACCGTCGATCAAGGAGAACCCCCGACCAACAGCACCGACAGTGTCTTAGGACCAATATAATAGCATTGTCCAACAAGTGCAAGCTCTGTCAGCTGTGGTGAGGGGGATGTAGCAGAACACAGAGCCTCGTCCCACCATGAAGAATCCACAGCTGGTTGGAGGAAGGTCGGCAGATAGACCATCCTACAGCCCAAGGGCGGAGCCAGCCATCTTGGCCACCCTGACTGCCCACCTCACCATAGACGTAGATGATCACCTACCTCGATCTTAAGAAGGGATTCAACTCCGGGTCATCTTTCTCCTCGATGCCATCCAATCTGAGAGGATGATCTGGAGAGGAGGTTTCAAGAAATGCAATAACAGATGGACACACTACAAGCCCCGCAGTGGCCAAAAGATGATTTGGGATTCAATGTTGACCTACCATTCACCCAGAGGATTTTGAATGAGCCCCTGCCGCCTTGGTTCAAGATACCCCAAGTGGAGCCCTACGACAGAACTGCCGACTCAGTGGATCATTTGAAGAACTTTAGATCTCTTATGCTCTTACAAGGGGCCAATGATGCGACTCTCTGCCAAACTTTCCCCTCAACTCTGAAGAAGGCTGCCCACCACTAGTATTCAAATTTGCAGTCTAACACATTGGACTCTTTCCATCAGTTAAGTCGGTTATTCGTTGCACACTTCATCAGCAGCCATCGACAGTGATGTAACTCAAACTTTCTTGTCAGCATCAAGCCGAGGAAGGATGAGCCGCTTCAAACTACATCAATCATTTTAACACCACGACCTTAGAGATATAGAATTTAGATCAGTCCGTGGTAATGACTGCATTAAAGGCTGGGCTTCTTCAAATAACCTCCTCTTCTTGTTCAACTTAATTATCCGAAGGACTTCGTCAAAATGTTGGAGTAGGCAAAGATGTATGCTCAAGCTAAGGAAGCCTAAGATCAGTAAGGGGAGAACCTCAGTGGTGATCGGGCAGGAGAAGAAGAACGACAATCAACGAGTGCAGCATCAACATGTGGAACCAAGGCCTCATCTTTCTTGGACCCCACCTCAGGGCAATCGACCTAGATCCCCTACAGTACCTCATCGATCTAAGACTCCTCCACAGAGGTTTCATTACTTCACTCTGCTCAACACTTTTTGAGCTCAGATATTAATAGAGATAGAGTGGTAAGAAGAGCTCCCTCGGCCAAAGAGAATACTCACTCCGGTACGAGCAAGAAATTTGAGGAAGTACTGTAGGTACCACTACGATCATGGACATGATACGGAGCAACGTTGGCAGCTTAGGGAGGAGATAGAGGTACTCATCTGATGTGGATGTCTTCGGCATTATATTGATGAACAGCGGATCCCAAGGAATCCATGCGGTGAGCCTCCTCGATAAGAAGATCCCTACAGAGACCAACCAATAGCAAGAGAGATCTGTATAATCTCTGAGGGGCCGCTCAGCCATGGTACCTCTGAATCGAGTAGAGCTAAAGAGAAAGAGCTGAAGAAGAGAAAGATCGATGATGAAATCATCTTCTCTAAAACCAATCTAGATGGAATAATGTGTCCACATGATGATCTTATAGTAGTTTCTTTAAATATTTTTAATTATGATGTACACCAAGTCTTAATTGATTATGAAAATTTCATTGATATTTTGTTTTATAATGTATTTGTTCGTATGAACTTGAATCTTGAGCTATTGATGAAGAGAAATACACCTCTGATCAGGTTCTCGAGTAGTACTATCCCTATAGAAAGAATAATCTCCCTCATCACGATAACTGGATGAGCTCCAAGATAGGCTATCATGAAAATAAACTACTTCATAGTAAAGAGTTCATCGGTGTACAATGTCATCCTAGGTCAATCTGGACTGAACATACTCTGAGCTATAGTGTCGACCTACCATTTGACAGTGAAATTTTCTACTCCTCATGGGGTTGGTGAGCTCCACGAAAATCAGCAACTTGTGAGGGAATGTTATATGGCAACTTTGCATGGAGCATCACCCGTGAAATAGCTGATAGATAAGCTTGATGTACAAGATGAGCTAACTGAACAAAGAGGCCATCCGATGGAAGATCTTGTCCTGATGTCAATTGATGAGGATCCAAACAAAATGGTGAAGATCGACTCAAACTTATGCGAAGAGGATTATCGGTACCTCATCTCTTTTCTTCAGGCCAATGTAGATGTAGTTGCTTGGTCGGCCTCTAACATGCCTGACATCGATCTGGAGGTCATAGCTCATCAGCTCAACATGGATCCGAAGCATCATTCGATCAAACAAAAGAAGCGTAGTTTTGCTCCTAAGCGATAAAAGGCCATACAGAAAGAGGTGGACAAGCTTTTGATGGCAGGGTTTGTTCGAGAAGTCTATGACCCAGAGTGGTTAGCTAATGTTATCCTAGTCAAGAAGACTAATGAAAAATAATACACTTGTATTGACTACATCGATCTCAATAAAGCATGTCTCAAGAATAGCTATCCTTTATCTCGGATTGATCAATTGGTGAACTATTGAAAATATGTCCTAAAGTCAATTATCTATCTGTAGACAATTATGCATATTGTAATTGTATATGAATTATAAATTAATAAAATTATTTAGTTTTCATCATAAATCTTGCATCTTCCTTATTTGAACTCTTATATTATGATGAAGTCCTTAGAACTATATATAATCAATAAAAAAGATCTATCGAATAGTTCTTAAATTTATTCATGATCAAATGATACGTTATTATCAGGACAATAATGTTTATCAAGTATAGATCATTGTATGCCATATGGGTTAATTGTCCTCATAATCAAGGAGTGTGGTGATACTGGTATGACATGTAGATGAAATGTAGGAGTACATTTATACTGAACTTGACTTAACTGTGGAGCACTCTGCTATCAAGAGTAGCTCACGAAGGATATGGGTATAAGTATCCTTCTGACCTAAGATCACCTCAGTGACTTATAAGCAACTCACTATGCGTTGGTGTCAAATTATCTATATTCTAATATAGTGATGGAAGATTTTTGAATATAATCAAATACTTACGAAGTCTATGTGTGAGTCAAGATGAAATTGATCCCTCCAAATTATTGAAGATAATGCTTCGATGTATTTCAATTTAGTAAAATCTTGATCAAGATAATCCTTGTAAGGAGTCATAGGATTTATAAAGTTGAGACACAAAGTTGACAGTTTAACTCTGAAGTCATTCTGAGCATTGAAGATCAAAAGGATGAATTATACAGTAACCATAGTCCTAGGTTCTTGAATGTTGCTTTGCAATGATTCGACCTATTCGGACGTCTGGTATCATTACTAGATAGTTACTTTGATTAGTATAAAAATTTATTCCTATGCTACCGACTTAGTGTTTAAACCTATAGAGTCATACAAATTAAAGATTTCTGTTTGATGATGGCTGATCAATGTTTATGAATCATTGAAGGGTATAATCATCAATATGATTGATGATTAACCTTATGTAAAGGTTACAATAATATAATTTGCTAAATGTTAGTAAATTACAGGAGGATTAATTAGCAATAGGATTACTGATTAACTCAATTTGATTGAGCAATGAGGTTTGGATTAAGTCTAACTGAATTAGA
Source organism: Elaeis oleifera (assembly GCA_000441515.1). Taxonomy (NCBI): domain Eukaryota; kingdom Viridiplantae; phylum Streptophyta; class Magnoliopsida; order Arecales; family Arecaceae; genus Elaeis; species Elaeis oleifera. The sequence goes on from KE506347.1 coordinate 145,861, forward strand.
TTTAATTAGGTTTGATCTGATTAGGTTATAAGATGACCTAATCGCTACGAGAGATTAATTCCTAATTGGATCAGGACTTGTGCCCAATTAATTTTTGATTTGATTAGGATTTAATTAAAAATTTAGGTGTCTAATTAGATTAGGTTTATTCATCTATTTGGATCTAACCAAATTTGATTTGGATGGAGACCAAATTAGAAACAACCAAGAGTCCAATCAGATTGGACTTCTCCCCTTGCAACACACCCTTAATGATGCCCTTTTCCCTTTAACGCAAATCTGGTTTTGCATGAGTTTTCTTCATGCAAATATGTGTTTCCGCCCCTCCTATCTCATATTCAAATATGGGATAAAATATGGCTGATAAGGTTAGTTCAAATTAGATTTGAATTTAATTCCTTATCAGGATGAGGTTTGACCTCATCCAAATTCTTTGGACACCAACCATATAATGCCATTCTTTTTGTGCAACAAAGTGAATGAAAATCACTGTGAGAAATTAGAAAAATCACCATGGAAATTTGGTTGTGTGTGAGGTTCTTGTGGGCATGAGTTTTGAGGTGGGGGACTCCATATTTGGCATGTAGAAGATCCTAGGGTTCTAAGGTTTTGAGCGTTGGGTGTTGGGAATAGAGAAAGATCTAAAGAGTCTTCCTCCACCTCTTCTTCCTCCAAGTCAGATTAGCCATCAAGAGGTCTCTGCAAGGAGCTAGCACTCTTGGAAGATCGATCAGATCAAGACTTCGTGTGGATATCCGTAGAGGCTGGATGCATATGCGACTATAAGAACCTCCAATCCACAGTAATCGACTACAGTGAAAATCGACCCAAGCTGGTGATGAGATTTGATCTCTCTCTTTTATTGAAGATGTGATCTACTGATTAGTTTTTAGATTTCTGATTATGCATATATGTCATGTTATCGTTCCTATTTTAGGTGGTTTTTAGATTAGATCTAGTACATGTTAGATTAAAATGTTTAATCTTTACTTTCACTAAAAATTTTTGAAAAACATACATGAAACCACCTGCACTTTTCCATCATGAATGCGACTTTCAGGCTTCAGCTCTTATCATTCATGGATGCATTCTCTGAATATAATTAGATACAGATGGCCCCTAATGATGAGGAGAAGACCTTATTTTTCAACGACCAAGATCTTTTTTTGCTACAAAGTCATGCCATTCGGCTCAAAGAATATAGGTGCGACCTACCAATGGCTCGTCAATAAGATCTTCAATCAGTAGATCGGTAGGAACATGGAGGTGTACTAAGTAGAGCTACTAAGCACCACATGACCATCTTGAGGAGATGTTACTATGATATGGTGTTTTCAAATGAAGCTCAACCCTTGCAAATGTGTGTTTGGCATCACCTTCGATAATTTTTTGGGCTTCAAGGTGTTGCAACGGAGGATTGAAGTGAACCTAAAAAAGATTCAAGCTCTTCAAAAAATGAAGTCTCCAAGGATGATTAAAGAAGCACAGCACCTAATTGAAAGAATCACCATTTTGAACAGATTTCTCTCAAGATCGACTGAAAAGAGTCTTTCCTTCTTCAAAGCTCTCAAACAGACGAAAAACTTTCAATAGTTGGATGAGTGTCAAGCCACATTCGATGACCTAAAGAGATACCTCAGCTCACTTCCCTCCTAAGTAATTCAAAACCTAGAGAAGTGTTATACCTATATCTTATCGTTTCACCTCGATGGTCAGTTCGGTCCTTATCTAGTAGGATGCCAAGGTGAAGAAACCAATTCATTATGTCAGTCGAGTTCTCTACGATGCCGAGACTAGATACATAAAATTTGAGAAGGTAGCTTACGCTCTTGTGATAGCCTCCAAAAAGCTGCGCCCATACTTCCAAACACATACCATTGCTGTCCTCACTGACCAACCTATCAGGTTGATACTTTACCGACCTGACACTTTAGGGTTGTTGGCTAAGTGGACTGTCGAGCTAGGAGAGTTCGACATCAAATATCTACCAAGGTCGTCTATCAAAGTGCATGCATTGGCCGATTTATTTTGAAATACACCATCCTGGATGAGGAATATAATGCTAGGGATACGGCACCGATGATCGATGAATGCTGGGTTTTCCACATAGATGGCTCTTCAAATACCATAGGCTCGAGGGCTGGACTTATTTTAATTGGTCCAGATGGAGTGGTTGTGGAGTACGTGCAGTGATTTGAATTTTATGCCTCCAATAATGAAGCTGAGTATGAGGTGCTCGAGACCAACTGAGAATGGTGAAAGAATTGAGAATTTGGCACCTCAGAGTTCACAATGATTCTCAGCCCATCGTCGATCAGGTTCAAGGAGAATATAAAGCACGAGAGTCGAACATTATAAAATACCTACAAAAGGTCAAGGATCTTGCTTCTAAGTTCACCACCATGAACATCCAACAAATATCGAGGATGGAGAATGTGCGGGACTAACCTCATCTCAAAGCTCGCAATGCTCGGTACAGCTGACCTAAAAAGAAGCTCATACCTTAAAAGCCTTAAGAAGTCGAGCATCGAAGAATCTTTTATAATGCAAACAGATCCTAAGCTGAGCTAGACAGATTTGATCTTCCAATACTTACAAAATGAAGTGCTATCAGCCGATCGAGATGAAGCCAAAAGGCTCAGGCACCTTGCCCCTCAATACCTCATCTATGGTGGGAGATTATATAAAAGGTCCTTCACCTTTCCTTTGCACCGATGCCTTCATCCCTCAGAAGCTGAATATGCCATGTGAGAAGTCCATGAGGAGATCTACGGCAATCACTTGGGGGGTAAGGCCCTCGCCTATAAGGTGCTGTGATAATGATACTTTTGGCCAACCATACAGAAGGATGCTGCTGACCTGGTGAACAAATGTACTAGTGCCAGAGGATCTCGAACATCCAGCATCTACCTTCAACCCCTTTGACTCTGATTACCACCCTCTGGCCCTTGGCCCAATGGGGGATGGACATCCTCGGACCTTTTCCCATCGTGATGATACAGAAAAAATTTTGCTCGTCGCGATTGACTACTTTACTAAATAGATGGAAGCGAAAGCACTAGCGACCATCACTGAGGCCAAGGTCTGCAACTTTATGTGAAAGTCGATTATTATCGATTTGGCTTGTCCCGAGCGATCATCACTGACAACAAGTGTCAGTATGATAATCCCAAGTTCATGGGATTCTGCAATAAGCTCGGCATCTTCCACAGCTTGACTTCAGTAGCTCATCCTCAGAGCAATGGTGAAGCTGAAGTGACGAATAGAACTTTGCTGCAAGGGTTGAAGGCTTGGCTAGGTCAGGCTAAAGGATTATGGATTGAAGAGCTATACCATGTGCTCTAAACGTATCACATGACTCAACGAGTACCAACCAAAGAACACCTTCAAGCTGGCTTTCAGGACAGAGGCCATCATATCTCTTGAGATTGGCTTGTCCACATTGCAAGTGGAAGAGTTCAATGAAGACAACAACTCCATTGGGCTAAGGGCAAATCTGGACTTATTGGATGAAATTCGAGAGCGAGCACGGATTCGGATGGCCAACTATCAACAAAGAATAGCTCGATATTACAATTCTCAAGTCAAAAAAATATCTTTCCTAGTTGGACAACTAGTTCTTCATCAAGCTGAAGTTTCTCGTCTCACCAAATGATCGAAGCTTGCATCGAACTGAAAAGGCCCATACCGTGTTGCTAAAATAGTTCGATCGAGAGTCTATCATCTTTGTCAGCTGGATGGAACTCTAATTCCAAGACTTAGAACTCCGACAACTTGCATATTTATCACCCTTGAGTTGTAAATTTTTATTGAATTAAATAATAAAGAATTATTTTTGTAGATCCACATATTTTTTTGAACAATGCATGCTCCTTGACTACGATCGAGGAGTGGTATGCATCTCTATGCAGCTCTCCATCATATGCTCCTCAATTATGATCGAGAAGCGGTATGCATCTCTATGCAGATCTACATCGCATGCTCTTCGGTTATGATCGAGGAGTGGTATGCATCTCTATGCAGATCTCCATCGCGTGCTCCTCGACCATGATCAAGGAGCGGTACATATCTCGATGTGATTCTCCACACGCTCTTCGATCACGATCGAGGAGCGGTATATGTCTCTATGCAGCTCTCCATCGTACACTCTTTGATTACGATCGAGGAGCGGTACACATCTTCATATGGATCTCCATCATACACTCTTTGATTACAATTGGAGAGCAATACGCATCTCCATGCGGCTCTCCATCGCATGCTCTTCGATCATGATCGAGCGGTATGCATCTCCATGCGGCTCTCTATCGCATGCTCTTCAGTCACAGCCAAGGAGCAATATGCATCTCCATACGGCTCTCCATCATGCGCTCCTCGTTTATCATCAAGGAGTGGTATGCATCTCCCTGTAGATCTTTATTGTGCGCTCCTCGACCATGATCGTGAAGCAATATGCTTCTCCATGCGGATCTCCATTGCACGCTCCTCGACCACGATCGAGGAGCGGTATGCATCTTGTTGTGAATCTGTAACACGCACTCGTCGGCCATGGCCAAGGAGCGGAGCACCTCCATTTGACCTTCTACAAGTTCCTCATTTTCTTACAAGCTAAGTGCTACACTTGGAGTGATCCGATCTCCTACTCCTTCGAGAAGATGACCTAAGAATAAAGGGCACAATTCTACCTATGTATGGCTACATCTAGAAAAGGTCGGGCACTGAACTCACTCACTCCATGACAGCTGATCTTTACAACTTAAGACATTCTGATGTAAGAAAATGGTGTATTCATTGAACAAAGTCTTTTACAAAATTCGATTGGTCTAGTAAAAATATCTAGACAAAAGTCGAGGTCCACAAAATGGACTGACCTATGTTCAAGCTCAGACATGCCTGAGCTAAGGTATGAAAACTTTAGCTCCTTATGATGATGGGACTTGCCAGCCTCTGCATGATCAGAGAGAATGATGATGGCTGGGGGTGAAGTCGATGCAACATCTTCGATCGTTCGATCTTCACGAACCAAGCTGAAGAGCTCCTCGACCTACAGCCCTTCATCGCCGACCTCACCAACCTCCTTCTCCTCGCCATCCGACTCCAAGGAACTGAGGTTGAGGTCAAAAAAATGATTCCTGACCTTTTTCTTGAAATCCTCGATTCCCTACAAGTATGAAGTAGAACCGATCTCCACCTTGATGTTTTGGAATTCGATCGAAGAGTGGAAGGCTTTGACTGTGGTGATCTTGGCTGCCTCCAGCTTCTCCTTGTATTATTTTGCTCAGCAGACAGCCAAGCTTCGACATTAGCTCGGGCCTTGGATAGCTCAGATTCTAGTCACTTCACCTCCTCTCTTAGCAACCTAGCCTCATCCTCGACCTTCAGTTTGGAGAGCTGGGTGTCATCCACCCTTCGGGTGGCCTGAGCGGCCTTCTCCTTGGCTTCCTTGGAGATCTGCCAAGCCTCCTGAATCATCTCTGAGAAATGATCTATGTGGTGGATGAGCTATAGAAGAAAAAGAGAAGAAGAAGAAGAGAGATCAGTAAAGAACTAAACAAAAAGTTCGAGATAAATCGAGGAATGACAATAGATCGTCACTTATCCGAAGAAGGGAGTCCCATGAATCGTGGATTTGAAATGCCTCACCTTCAACATCGATGGCTTCAATGTCAGCCGGTAGTATGGCTGACCAAAGTAAAACTGGGTGACTCGATAATCACCGATGATGTTCTTGGTGTTCGAGGCCTTAACATCTGGTAGAACCTCCACCGGAGGGGATGCCTCAGTTGGTAGGTCAGTGGGGCGTGAAGACATGCTCACCAAAATTTGAGGGTGCTCGAACTTCGCTACGACAAGGAAGCGAAAGGTCAGGGGTAGGTTCCTCCGACACGATAGAATGGAGGGGCTACACAACCTTCGTCGGCATCGACTCCTTCCTCAGGGGAGCACCCCTGGGCCCCGAGGAACCCTCCAACCATGGGTTGGGCGAGGATGGCCTCAGTTCGATCGTGCTTGGGAGCTGGGCCGCACTCGCCTTCTTTCTCTTCGTGGCCTGACGAAGAGCTTCAAGATCTTCGGGATTCATTACTTCACAAGAGATGAAGTTACTCAGAAAATAAGGCCGAACTGAATAAGATGAAAATACTTACCCTTAAGGTCGGTCGGGTTCAACCCGACCTTGAACAAGCTCTTCTCGATAAGGAGCTTGGATAGTGGAGAGGGACTAAGATCGAAGATCTATGCCGATGCCTCCTCTTCAGTGTCTGACAGTGTCGGAGCTCTGACCGCCGACCTATGAGGTCAACCCCATGATGTGCTAAAGTCCTAGGGTTACTCGGTAGAGATAAAGAAGAAGCACTCCTTCCAGTTATGGATCGAGGAAAGAGCACCTCAAAAGAGACGATGTTCCTTCCAAGGAGAGACGTACCACCATCCGATCTTCTTAGGGTGCTTCTTCAATATGAAGCAAGCTCGAAAGATGTGGGAGGTCGGTTCGACCTCGAGAAGAAGGCAGTGGGTGAAAAAGGCCAAAATTTGATGCCATGTATTCGACGCTATGCTACAGGGACTTATTATATATGTAGGAACCAGATCTAGGGTTTCAGGGTTAGATCTTGAAACTTTTTCAAGATCATGCAGCGGAAGACTAAAATAAATCAAAATTTATTTTTAAAATCAGAGAATCTCTAGATCTAAGATTTTATTACATGATTATTACATAGCATTAAATCAAAATTAAATATATATAAAGTATGAACTACATGTTGATCATATCAACATGTTTCTATACTACATCTAATATATGTATTAAACAATAGATCAGATCTATTACCTTGCAAGTTAGACGTTCTAACCTTGCTGATCCGAGCTTGAGGATGATGTTGCAAACCGCACATGCGTCCGGCCTCTAGGAGTCATCCACACGAGCCCACGAATCT
>KE506348.1:117086-136479 GCA_000441515.1 Elaeis oleifera
TGAAAAGAGTTTCAATGATACTTTGATAGAAATCATTGTATATCTCACTACCAGATAGAATTGAACCTATGGGATCACACAGCAAAGGGATTAGATCTGGAATAAGTAATTGGGCTTATGAAGTCTCAATTTGGTTTAGAGAAATCCTATTGGGTTCAAGGTAATCTTGCTAGTACATGGTTGGACCCAATATCCTCTTTATGTTTGAATTTTTTATTTGATAAGATTCATTCAACTAAATTACCTGCTAATAACCTAAATGAATTAGATTCATTGGGCTCTAATTGTTGGGTGCCTAAGGTTTTGGATCAAATGAATTAAGGGTGCAAGTCCTTAATTTATTTCTTTGATAGTTTTGATGGGGCGCCACTTGATTTGATCAAATTGGGCATGTCCCACCTTTAGAGGGCTTATAGATCCTTGATGGGGCATCCTTTGGGTGCAAAAAGGGGTGTGATTTTGTGGGTGCAATAGCTCCAATTGTTGGCGCTTAATAGGTTTCCCAAAGAAAGTTGAATAACTTAAGTTATTAGGAAATCTAATGCAAGTAGGACTTGTATTAAGTGATTATTGGTTTTGAATAGGATTCAAACCTTATGCCTATTTAAAGAGACCTCCCCTAAGATCTCCAGGCACTTCAACCAGCAGCCCACGCCCCTCTCTTCTCCTCTCCCTCTCTTCTCCCTTGGAGCATCAACGCCCAAGTGTTGGGCATCCCTTCTTCCTCCACGTCCAAAGGCTATTGGGCATCCTCTTGTAGGCTAGTTCCTAGTCCATGGTAGCCGCATAATCAAGGGAAGAAAAGTAAGAGAAGAAGATAAGAAAAGATCAAGGAAAGGATCAAAGAGTTGATCGCGATCCAGGTTTCGTTCAGATTCGTAGGCTGATTTTTCTTGGAGAAGAAAAATCAATTTTAAGAGGGTTGTTCCAGGCTGATCCTGAGTGGATACCCATAAAGGCCGGGCACTTGTGCGGCTAAAAGAAAGCCTCTTCTTTCTAGATCCAGATTTGAAGAAAGGAATTGCGAAACAGATATGTGATTTGATCCCATGTTAAATTTCAGCATATGTTCAATTTCAGCATATGAAGTAGATCCTTGTGGTTTATGTTTTATGCATGCATGATATAGATTAAAAGGAGTTTTAATTTCTATTCCGCTACGATGTTTATAAAATAAAATTTTGAAACATACATGTATGCCCCGACATAGAAATTCGAATAGCTTAGCCCTAGAGTGTATTATTCCATACCAGTTTGGAACCCATACGTGGTTCCTAGGGTGTACAACATTCGGCGTATCGACACTCGGTATGCCGAACCAGCCTTGTATCGACACAGTAACGGTGTGGCACTAGTATGGGGCCATCTACCCAGATGGGATACCTTGATATAAACATTAGACACACACACACACCCACGCACACGCGCACACGCACACACACACACACACATACATACATACATACATACATATATGTATGTATGTATGTATGTATCTGTATACACATATTCTTATATGTGTATGCATATAATATATCTATAGAGATTAATTTGTGTGCATATAGATATATCTATATACATAGACACACATATATATATATATACATGTATGTATATATGTATACATGCATATATACGTATATGTATATGCACACAAACATTTGTATGTATCCATATAATGTATATATAATAATTAAATAAGTTAGTGTAGGATCAACTATTAGATTGAATTAACAGCTGGTCTTTCAGCATTGGTCAATTAAGAATGATGAAAGGAGCAGCCAAGTGCAGAACTGAGCTTCAAAGCTTGATGCCAGCTCGAATCAGTTTCAACTCTTTAAGTTCATCAAGCTGGTTGAAATATGCTCATGTCTAGCTTTGTTCCAAACTAAATTATGCTTCATCACACAACAAATGAGCTGAGCATAGTGATACAGCTCAGGCTCAAAAACAATTTCCAGACAAGCTAGATGAGACCTGGCCTCAAGCATGCTTGGCTTGATTACACCCCTATGCTCCTGTATATTTTTATCTTGGATATTGAATTCTGGGGCTACCCATCATGTTATGAGCATAGCTTCCATCTTTACTACTTGTTCTGTGATGCATTTTTGCTAGGTCCACTTTCCTATGGATTCTTAAGTACCTATCTGTTGACATGGACAGATGGACCCTTTACACTTTCAGATTATAGTAACTGACAAGCAATCTCCAATGCTTTACATATCTTGTCTATTTTTGAGTGTACAGTTAGTCAGCTTGCTGGTTCTTGTAATTGTTTCTTAGCATTATTTCAGGTTCTTATAATCCAAGATCAAACAAAATGGCCTCCAGCAATACAGATTGAATCTGTAGACCAGCAATCTCAAAGGTTTCCATTTACATCTGCTTACGAAGACCTAGAGTGAAATTTTTATTTTCATAAGCTATTCTTAAGAATTTGATTCCTTTCTTCGACAATCTTTCTATCTGATGCACTTGGAGGGGCAAAAAATGCTTTTTTATTACATTCAAATTAAATTTAATTTGTTTTAAATGTGAAAACACTCATTATCAAGATGCTGCATAAGGTTCAACTAGTGGATGTGGAAGAAGATCTTTTTCAACAAAAAGCAAAAGAAAGGATGTGCTTGCATATAAACTTGATAATTATGAAGGTGATGATGATGATGATCACATTTCTTTCATTATCCCCTAGGCGCATATGTACTTTTTCTTGGTTGCATGAAGATACACTATTGGCTTATATGTAGCATTTAACTATATTAAGTTCTTAAAAGTGATGTTTATTTCTTGTACATGAGTATATGAGCTCATGGCTGTTGGAAAGTGAGCTTCTTTTGTTCTTTTATGATGGTTTCCTACTCATTATTCATTCAAATTACAACTCTATTATGGTTATTGCTTTTCACAGTGTTTTACACTTTCTTTAATATTTAAAACAGATCAGAAAGAATCTTATGAGATGTGATCCAATTTGATCCAAACCCCTCTATGATTTATGATATGATCCCAATCCTGATGATATTGTTCCTTAATGTTTGACTAATTATGCTTTTTGAGAAAATTAAAAAAGAAAGGTATCACTTCCTATTTCTTAATCAGCCTCAGTTCTTAAGTAGGAAAGAGTACCACTGCCAATTTAAATACTGATTATTTTCATATTTCTTTGGGTGGGTTCAATTAGTACTTATTATTTTGTTATTTACCGGTGATCAGTATATTTAAATTAATCATATCATTGCAGTGAAATAAGACTATCTGCAGTTACCTGTATTGAGATAATCAACCGTTGATGAAGTGCTAATATAATGGCTTTATAGGGGAAGGATGTACCAAGAAGTTGCAGCTGGGCTGCAATCATCCAGAAACTCTAGAAAACCCATTTGGACGGTGGATTGTTTCAATATGTCCAGCCTATTGCGACACAACTAGAGCAATGTGCTTTTGTGGAGCAGGAACAAAGTATCCAAATCGTCCTGTGGCAGAGTCATGCGGCTTTAAAATAAAGTAAGAAGTTTATATTGATATCATGTCTAGCATTTTCTTATGAAGTAGTTATCATGGTCTTTAGTATTTACTATGATATTTCTAATTTCTCTATAAAAGTTATTATCTGAAATGTTCATATATTTCAGCTTACCATCTGAACCTGGCGGCCTAAGATCACTGATTGGACAAAGGCTGATTTTGAGAATATATTTACAACTAACAGTAGCAGACGAGGATGGTGTAATGTAGACCCAAAGGATGCATATGCTTCCAAAGTGAACTTTAAAGAGGAATGTGACTGTAAATATGATGGTCTTGGGGGACGATTCTGTGAGATACCAACAGTTTGCAGCTGTCTCAACCAGTGCTCTGGGCATGGACATTGCCATGGTGGATTTTGTCAGGTATATGACTGGAATTTCGGTTGGTTTGAATAGTTTGCACTTTTCAATCATGAAATTGAGAACAGATGAAATTTCTTCTGTATCCAATCTTTCATTAAGTAGTGGTATACTCTGTTTTATTATTTACATGATTCTTAATCATGGCATGCAAAAACTGTTTCATAACATTGCTATTTTAGTGATGTATAAATTGGTCATTGCTCTCATCATAATACTTTTGACTTTAAAAGCATGCTTTTGCAGTGTGACAATGGCTATTATGGGATAGATTGCAGTATCCCATCTGCCTTATCACCTATGCAAGAGTGGCCTGCATGGCTTCGACCATCTAAAGTTGATGTACCTGACAAGGCCCCAATAGGTACCGACCTTATAAATGTTAGCACTGTTGTTAAAAAAAAAGGCCACTTATATATGTTTATGATCTGCCACCAGAGTTCAACAGTCACCTTCTGGAGGTAATCCTTGGCATTCATACTATCTCTTGTTGGTGACATGAAGTTCCAGATAATGTATATCACACCATTGTTTTGGGCAGGGACGGCATTGGAAGTTCGAATGTGTGAACAGAATATACACTGATGAGAACCGAACACTGTGGACCGAGCAATTGTATGGCTCGCAGGTGCTTATCAACATTATTTAATTGCAGTGTTATTATATCAAAAGAGTCCTTGCTGGATTGCTATTTCCGTTGTGTAGATGGCACTTTATGAGAGCATACTGGCTAGTCCATACCGAACAATGAATGGTGAAGAAGCAGACTATTTCTATGTTCCGGTTCTTGATTCCTGTTTAATAACTCGAGCGGATGATGCACCACATTTGGGCATACAGGTATAAAGATTATAGCCATTATTTCTGAAATGCTCCTTGACAATTTTTTATTGTTAGCTGCTATGTTTAATTGCTGTCGTTGGAAGAATCTAAAGAAGCTGATATTAAATGTGAAAACTTCCTAAATAATTCTGATTTCAGAAACATTCACGTCTGAGGAGTTCTGTAACTTTGGATTTCTACAAGAAGGCTTATGATCATATAGTTGACCAGTATCTGTATTGGAACCGCTCCTCTGGAAGGGACCATATATGGGTATGTCTTGGAGATGCTACATGATTGCCATCAGAGAAGCTTGCTTGTGCATATTACTTTTACTAAGCATCTAATTGTCTTGCTTCTATCTGAAGGCAGTTCTTTTCATGGGACGAAGGTGCTTGCTGTGCTCCGAAAGAATTTGGAATAGCATGATGTTAGTACACTGGGGGAACACAAATTCCAAACATAATCACTCAACAACAGCTTATTGGGCTGACAACTGGGACCCTATCCCTTCCCATAGAAGAGGTGACCATCCCTGCTTTGACCCAGAGAAGGATCTTGTGCTTCCAGCATGGAAAGGCCTGAGCCAGGTGCAATATGGTTAAAACTGTGGGCCAGGTATTTAATAAGATGGTTGCCTAATGTGTATGTTTCTAATGGTAATTTCCACCTGAGATTGGAATCAACCATATGTGCAGGCCACGAAAGGAGCGTAAAACACTCTTCTATTTCAATGGAAATTTAGGATCTGCCTATGAACATGGACGACCTGAAAATACGTGTGTATCTATATTTTCTCTGAACACAAGCATCACCTTTCATATTTCATTAATTAGTGATGTATCTTGTTCCTTTTCCACAATGATTTCAGGTATAGTATGGGTATCAGGCAAAAACTGGCAGAAGAATTGGTTCTACACCTAACAAGGAGGGCAAGTTAGGGAGACAGCATGCAGCCAATGTAACAGTGAGTCCATTACGCTCACCTAAGTATCTTGAGGAATTGGCAAGCTCTTGTTTTGTGGGGTGCTGCCTGGGGATGGTTGGAGTGGACGCATGGAAGACAGCATTCAGCAAGGGTGCATTCCAGTGATAATCCAGGTCAGATATTCTTGTTGCTTCGGCAGTGTCCACTGTGGTTGTTCAGGAAGATGAAGCTAATTTTAGCAGGTTATCTGTTTTACATTTTTGCTGACCCATTAAATGTAGGTTTGTGATTATGTTGTCAACATTTGGCTTTGTCCGTACTTACTGTTTCTTTATCAGAATAGGGTTTATGAAGCTCATATATAATTAGTCGTCTTTATCATTTATATCACAAATATATAGACTTTGGCTGAAGATCACATAGAGATGCTTATTTAATGTTTATATGCAGTGTGGTTGAGAAAATTCAGTTAAGCTTTTTTCAAGCAGTATGATTCATTTGATGTTACATTGATAGCTTGATTGCAGGATGGAATCTTTCTTCCATATGAAAATGTTCTCAACTATAAAAGCTTTGCAGTGCGAATTCAAGAGGATGATATTCCAAACTTGATAAAAATTCTTCAGGCAAATATTTCGTCTTATTGCCAAGTATCGTGGATGCTAATTGTACAGGCCATCTGTATTCTGATGTTATTTCTTGATTTGCACAGGGGATCAATGAAACAGAAATAGAGTTTATGTTGGCAAATGTACGCCAGATCTGGCAGAGGTTCTTATATCGTGATTCTGTTTTGCTTGAGGCTCAGAGACAGAAGAAATTGTTCCCTGAGGAGGATGGTTGGGCAGTTGAGTTCTCAAAACTCAGAGAAGATGATGTCTTTTCCACATTCATACAGGTAATGACAATTATCTCCTCTGTTATGCAATATATTATATTCTTGAACACCCAAATTAGAGTTCCATATTTACGAACAAGTTAATAATTTAAACCTTTAGATTGTTCAATTTTTCCAAATGAATACATAGAATTTAGTTGAATTTAGATGTTTTCATGCCTGATGTACCAGGCAGTTGGTCATTCTTCAGTGCATTGCACATTGGGATTTTCCAGAACTTTAGGTCCAAATGTAGGCCTTTTAGAGCCAATTAGCTCTTGCCATTGAGTGAAATCGCTTTCTTCAAACAGTAATGATATATTAACATCTTTTGCCATTCTATAATAAAGATAAAGGAGTGGCATATGATGAAAATGACTTGATAAATCATGAATTCATCATTGTTAATCACTTTTTCTTGCCCGCTACATGATCTGTATGTCGGGGAGAGCCACTGTGGTGCATCAGGCTGTATAGCAACAACATCACTGACCTTCATTAACTTAGGCATGCCTTAAAAAGTATATACTTGGTATCTTGATGGATGTATAATTATATTCTCTAAAGAGGCCTTTCCTGTTCAGCCAGACTGGTCATGTTCGGCAGTGTCTAGTAAATAGAACTATCCAAGAGACAGCTACTGTGGTGCATCAGGCTGTATAGCAACAACATCACTGACCTTCATTAACTTAGGCATGCCTTAAAAAGTATATACTTGGTATCTTGATGGATGTATAATTATATTCTCTAAAGAGGCCTTTCCTGTTCAGGCAGACTGGTCATGTTCGGCAGTGTCTAGTAAATAGAACTATCCAAGAGACAGTCTCCGCAGGTATGGAACTTCAAATGAATTATATCTTTGATACGAGATTAAAGCTTTCTTTGAACCAAGTTATAGTTATCCTTATATCATATGTGGCTATTGTCAGCATTTGTACCACACCTATGAAATGCTCCTCAAATGTTGCTTCAGCGGTTCCCTGGCCAGCAGCTTTAACATTTTGCTTCATGTTTGAGTCTTGAAGATGCGGTCAGTGTCAAGGTTTTAAATCCTGTGGGCAAAGGTGTCTCAGTTTCTTCATGGAACGGGATATCCCGCTGTCCCGTTCCATCCTGATAATAGTCCTGATCATACATTCCAGTGGATATCCTTCATCTTTCTCCTCTTCTTTTCTTTTTTATTTTTCTTTCTTTCTTCTTCTTCTCCTTCTTTCTTTTCTTTTCTTTCTTTTCTTCCTTTCGTTTCTTTTTTCATTTTTCTTCTTTCCTTTCATTTTTTCTTTTCTTCATCTTTCCTTCATTTCCTTCCTTTTCTTCTTCTCTCCCTGCAAGGATGGTTTTCGGAGTCTCGAGCCTGTCTCTGTCCCATTTTCTCATGAGAACGGGATGGGATGGCCGGGACGCCTTCTATCCTATTGGGACATAAAACCTTAGTCAATGTATGAAGTAGTACTAAATGTTGGCAACTGGCAAGTTTGTACCCTTGAACTCAAGATTTTGAAGACTGATACCGATGACCATTTCAGTCACCAACTGGTTCGGTGCGGTATCGGTTCGGTACCATACGGACACATGGTACGACGGACGTGTCGGCCAAACTGGCATGCCAATTTTTTTTGCTTTTTTCTTTTTTTGAAGAGGGTATCCAATCAAATTTTTATGGATTATTTAATGTTTTAAAGTCCAAATTGATATTTAGTAGTATTCATTAATATTTGTATCATTTCGATACATCTTTGATTGCGTGTGATACGAATCTAAATATAATATTATGTTATTTAGCATCCTAAATAATCAATACATTGATATCATTGGATCCTAAAATACTTAAATCAATTAAAAAATCTAAAAATACTCTATACGTACCGATCATCAGAATCTGGTTGATCGTCGATGTCCATAAATAGTAAGATTATTTACAGTCAGGAGGAACATCAGTCCATCCTTCTAGCCACATAGCATTATAATTCTTTGTGCTCATTTCATAAGGTAAGCGCGCTGGATCATAACTCATCCTCAATCTCTCATTGAGGGCTCTGAAAAGTATTGGCGGGCTGATAGTCTGGTTGTGAAGGGGTCTATTCAAATATACCGACAGTAAATTTCGATCCATAAGATGCTTCGAACTGCATAGGATAGTAGCCACTAGAAGATGACCATATCCATATCCATATCCGTAAGGATCATAGGCTGCCTATGGCTATGGTTCAGAAGATCCAGAATATGGGGATGAATCTGGTACATCTATGGATCCTACTCCATGTATGAGGTCATCTGTAGCTGCATCATATCCTGAATGACCTAGCAGAGCTTGTCGTCTGTATGAAATTATATCGTCATGGCTCTACCCGCTCGTATACCGTAGTCCCTATCCTGCATGACGTGTGTAAATTGAGACTCACTATTGAATTGAAGACCACCAACTGGCTTTGTCTCCTGTCCTCCAGTTCCTTCATGATCATCGGATCCATGAGCAGCTGAAGAACTATCATTACTACTCTATTTGGTGTCTGAATCTGAGTGAACCGAATACTCTCTACTGGGACTGCAACTGCCTTTCTTTTTGTCTCTGTGCATAGCAGCTGCTTGCCTTTCGTCATGTCTTGATCTGCCTGCCTAAGCTATGAGGGTGGATGCTGCAGCGTATCGGCTGGAGGTCTATGTGGAATGTTGCTATTTGCCCATTGAGAGGTGTTCACTCCAATCTCGCTAGCAACAAAACTGGCAGGTCGTGGAGGTGATCCTGGCTCACAAGCTCTGGCTCTTACTGCTGACTCTTAATCCATTCGATCATCGGATCTTCATCTTCATCTACAAAATCATTCGTAGTTGGATTTGAGTACTTCAGCTGAACTTCCTCAATGCATTTGAGCCTCAGCCTCAAATTATAGTATACATATAAATCATTGAGGTGTTTCTATTTAGACGGTTCTGCTTGCTATGGATAAGGGCAAAGGTCGACCAGTTGCGCTCACATCCATTCGATGAACCATTTGAAAGAGGATCTTGATGGCAAGATCCTTCAAATTTCGTGCGAATCCACCAAAATGCATCCATCGTTCAATAGTAAAATTATTGAAATTTAGCAGAATCAAAATGAAGATTGAATATGTCAATATGCTAATAGATTTATTAATATATATCTGGATTCATTTTTGATTTGCTTCTGATCGCTACATTACTTTCAAATGATTCTGTGTCCTCTTTAAATATTTTATTGTAAAAAATTATTATTATAATATCTTATTGAATATACAGCTAAGTTAATAAACATCATTGAACTTATTGTTTAAGACACATAGCCGCGATATCTGGATCGGGCTTTATCTTGTCTATTACATTTCGTACGGCGGACAAAAGCTCTTCATCCATGCCAATCTCAGGTATGGAGTACTGGAACCTCAGGTTCAGATAATAAGCTGCACATAGATTTTTATAATTGATTAAGTTTATTCATATAAATTTTGAAAGAGTTTTTGATTGGCTACTTACCTGCTAAATGCAACTTTCTACCCATTTAATAGCTCCATCGATGGTCGATGATCCTAATGTACTCATCGGCATACTATGGATCTGCCATCTTGATTTGTTCCTTTTTGTCCTTTCCATCATATAATATAAGAAGTCCATCTGGGGGTATTACTCACCATCCACGGCCTGAAGCACTTCATATAGATGCTTGATAGCCGCCATTATCTTTTCAACCCGTTGTCAAAATGACTGTCTCGTTATTAAGCTCTCCACATTGCTTTCGTTAGTGCTTATCCTAGCATATCTGTTCTGTTGTCACTCAGGATGACAAACATTTGAGACAGATGTACTTTCTTATCAATCAGACTATCAAGTGCTATATAATTAGTAGCAAATCGTGTGGCATCTGATCTTAATATATCGCCTCCAGCAAACTGTTGCATCAATGATAGGACCCAGTATGGTTGTAGATGAATCTGGTGATGTTTTGTGCTGACTCCACTATCTTCTGCACCCTATAAATCTTTTCAATATCCATCAACATTAGAACGATACAATATGTAGCACACGGAGTCTAGAAATATGTGGTCGCTGCTCCATCAATATTTCCCTGCAGCCCTATACTATGGTCCATTATCTGTGATAACCTGCATGACATTCCGCTCTCCTACCTGATTAATCACCTCCATCAATCTGAGGATGTAGTTGGTATCATGCACCTTAGCTGAAGCATCAATAGACCTGTGAAAAAATATTCTTCCATCACAATATGTCAAGAAGTTGATGCTTCATCTAGTAAGACCAGTCCAATTATCATACATCACAGTCAATCCATACACAGGCCACTTGCTCCGATACGAGGCAATCCATTTTTCAAGATCCTTCTTATTCTGGTCAAGAAACTCACCAGGATATTTCTTGATCCTGAATGATCTACACCTGGATCGGCAGCTTGTATAGATGAAATGGTAGAACGATAATATGGGTTGTCTGCTGCGTTCGCTGGGATATGACTGAAGTGAAATCAAGATCCAATAGCTCGCCACATATCCTTCTTATCTTTTCTCAACATAATATCAATCCTCTGTTGCTTGGAATTTCTGCTAGAAAATGTATGTAGATCCAAATCATGGATAGTGGCTTCTATTGGAATCTTTCTAGAGGACTTCTTTTTACTGCCAAATACTCCCAACATAGATGCAAGATGGTGCCTCTGTTGGTGGGCTCTTTAACTGAGGATGTCCTCGTAAATCGTGACTCAGACTCTGTTATAGTACTTCCTGAGTCTGATTCGCCCTCATAAGCTGACGGCTCAAATCGAGTTTTATGCTTGGCTATCTCCTAGATGCCATTGATCATTCAAGCTCGTCTGAATGACAGTCTCGATCTGTGTCTGCTTATCATCTGGAATAGATCCTTCTTCTGACTTTCTGAAGTGATAAGGTGGCTCTGCTACTCGACGGTCCACCTCTGTCTTTTCGTCAAATTTTTTCCTTCGTTGCTTTAAAATTAGCGAAGTATTCTTTATTAACTGACGGACCTCTTGTGGACACTTACGGCACATAGTTACATCCGGATAGCTGCCAGCCAAATGTTGCTTCAACCATATAACTTCTCCTCGAATTCTATGCTACACCATTTACTCTCCAATAATGCTGACCTGAGAGTATCTCCCCATGCTCTCAATCAATATCACATTCTGTATCCTTTTCTTCCTTGATGGATCCATCTTGAAAATTGATAAGCACATCATTTCAATAATTACATAAAAATGATATATTTCGTTTATCTAATTTTAATATTTTTAAATTATTTATTTATTATTTTTAAATAAATATATTAAAAATTAAAATTATGAAAAAATAATTTGATCTTAGATCCATGTAGAATCTTATCATGGATACTACATATAATTTTCTTAGACAATGGATATGCATAAAATGCTATTTTTTTTCAAATTTAGGTCGAGACTACTGTGCGCAAGATGCATTGAAACATTGATAAATAGGCACTAAATTTATTTCAAAAGTAGCTTGCAAGTTCTTAAACAATAATCTGATTTTACAGTTATTTTTAAAATTATTTTTAATAAATTTTATTTAAAATATATTTTAATTAAAAATTATATACTTAACGAAATTAATGATTTTAGTGTCATTATGTAGATCATCCATACATCTATAACATATATTAAAATCATGTCAAAAAAAAAATTGACATGGTTTCTCCTTGTTTTTTCATTTTTCACGAATTTTCAAAAAAAGAGAGGAAGAGGAAAGAGAGATAGGAAGGAGCAACATACCTTAAAGGGCTTTAATCCACATATTCCTGGAGTCTTTTTGCTGCTCTCAGTGTTAGGGAGTGAGAAAGGGAGAGAGAGATTGAGAAATAGAGAAGTCGAAAGACTTCTCTGTCTTAGAAGATAAAAATGACGCTGAACTGGGCGGTTCGGCTTGGTAGTGCTGCATACCGTCCGATTCAAACTGAAACCGTCTAGCTGGGGCTGAACCGGGCAATTCCTTTTTTTATTTTTTATTTTTTCTTGTCGGATGCCGAAAATCAGAGCCAAACCGACCCGGTTCTGCGCCGGTCTGGCTCGGTACATCCTGAACCGGATGGTTCGGTCCGGTTTTCAAAACCATGCTGGAACTTCCTAATCTTATTTGATATAGCACATATCTCAAATTTTTAATTATAACTATTTTTTAGATATCTGTTTTTTTGAATGCATTGTTTTGTGCTGCTTTGACCTTTGGGTGCCTAGCATCTAGGCTCTAAGCAGCCATCTGGCAGTCCATCTACCACCTAAAATCTCATCAACATTGCTACCACTCCAGCTGTCAGAGCTCTTCTAAAACAATGGCTGTCAGTAGTAACCACTCTGTCAATCCTGCAACCCATAGCCAACCCCATACATGACTTCTAGCCCCAAAGTTTAGAACACAATAATCTGTTATCCAACTATCACACCCTAAACCCACACTTGGATCCTCCATGTGATGTGGCCGCATACCTTCTTTGGGCATAATCCTTGACCATATGCAAGTCCGGATAATCTGAGCCAGAACACATAATACCAAGAGTTAAGAGGTTAGGATAAACAAAATATCTCATTGATTACTATTAATAAAAGTTGTTCAAAATACAGGGTTCATATACATATAATGTTAGACAGAAAAATCTAACTAATAATCTCTCACCCAGAGTTCGAGATCAACCCTATGAAGTTAAGTGTTCTGCAGCTTTGATAAAAGATGAAATAATAATGGGAGCTAATAGCTCAGGAATCCCACACATACATCAGCATGAATAAGATAACAGCTTTTAGTAAACATAAAATTGCCAAGAAATTAGTAAGATTTATATATCAACTATTTGGTAATTGAATAATTGTTTAACAATTTAGTATACATATCCTTCATGTATAATAATCCCAGCATGCGCATCAAGCTTTATTAGTATGATAACTCAAAAGTATGCAATATGTCATCAAAATGGCAGTTTCAATATGCACATGCTATATTGTCAGATTAGCATTTACATTTAGCGACAATTCAGTTAAGCTACTATTATTGTTATTATTGTTTAATTATTATTATCACTATTATTTTATTATTTGGTTAGTGGGCCAAATTTGACTTTTCTGGTATTTTGACTAATCACAATCATGCTCCAGCTCATGATTGGTAAACCATAATATTATATTCCTATCCATAGCAATACCCAATTTAAATTATCCCTTTTATAGGTTATTTATTCATGGTATATTTATTATTGTTAAGCATAATTTAATATCATAATGAGTCAAATTATAATACAGATAAATATGAAATACCCATAATTATACTGGTGATCAAGGTCCATGGAGCAGATATTGGGAACCCTACCGATCGATCGGCGGTATGGATCCGTACCGGATTGTATCGACGTGAATTGACACAGAAGCGAAGAAAGGAATCGGGAGGAGGAAAAGAGAGAGAGGAAGGGGAGGGAGGGAGCGGGTGGCCAGAGGAGACGCCGACGGTGGCCACAGGTGGGCCGCAGGAGCGCTTGGAGGGCTACCAAGGTGTCTGCTTTCTCCATCAAATCGCGGTCGAGAAAGAGATAAAGAGAAGGAGCAAAAGAAAAGAGAGAGGGAAGTTAGCAGAGAGGCCATTGGAGGGCTTCCATTGGAGGGCTTCCAGATGGTGGAATTGGGGCCCGCGGCTCTGTTGGCATGAAATAGGGACGATTGTCCCTATTTCATGGGATTTTTTTAAAAGCCTCGACCATCGTGAAACCGGCAAATCCATTGCTAGTTTCATTGTTCATCATCATTTAAAAAAAATGCAATAACAGGGCGGTCACACCTATTTCATGGTTGTGCCTTCGCCTTCGCCTTCGCCTTTCCATCGCTCGGTGGCCACGAATGCCACCTGGTGCCTTCCAACAGCCTCTCCACCGATTATGCTTTCCTTCGGTACCCTTGCTCTTCTATCTCTCTCTCAATTAAATGCTCTATCGGGTGATACGGAGCCGCAAAGGCCTCCGTGGCCCTCCAATAGCCACGACGGGCCACCATTGGCACTCTGGCAGCGTCATCTCCTTTTCCTCCCTCTCTCTCTTTCCTCTCTTCCCTCTCTTCTCCTCTCTCTCGTTTGGTGTTCTGATTCGGAAGGTTGAATCATCCCGATTTGTGGCTGGTATGGCTTGGAATGCCCTGAACTGTTCGATTCCAGATGGTTTGGCGAATGCTGTTGGTGATTGTGTACGAGAATCCTCATAATTGTTTATTTTAATCATTAGCATATGATACATGTATTTATAGAATATCTTTAATCATATAGGTAATCATGCTTAGGGATTCGTACCACTATTGGTGGTAATATCCAACCCAATATTTCAACTCAGATTGCAAGATACCTTATGTAGTCGATAAGCTTAAAGTCAATATTTGGCATAATAAAATCTGGAAATCAACTTCCTCACTAATTAAATAATTATATCCAAATTTTTGATTTTTTTTATAAATTCCAAAAATCTAATTCCTCAACCTTATCACTCTTACCATAAATAAATATAGGTATTAATGGACTAGAATTTAATTCTGGACCATATGCGGGTCTTGATAATCTGAGCCAGAACACGTAATAACAAGAGTTTAGAGGTTGGGATAAACAAAATATCTCATTGATTACTATTAATAAAGTTGTTCAGAATACAAGGTTCATATGCATATAGTGTTCTAACTAATAATCTCTCACGTAGAGTTCCAGATCAATCCCATGAAGTTAAGTGTTCTGCAGCTTTGATAAAAGATGAAATAATAAGGTGAGCTAATAGCTCAGGAATCTGACACACATCAGCATGAATAAGATAACAACTTTTAGTAAACATATGCCAAGAAAATAGTAAGATTCATATATCAACTATTTGGTAATTGAACAATTGTTTAACAGACTCAGTATACATATCCTTCATGTATAACAATCCCAGCTTGCGCATCAAGCTTTACTAGTATGATAACTCAAAAGTATGCAATATATCAACAAAATGGCAGTTTCAATATGCACATGATATATCATCAGATTAGTGGTTGCAATTAGCTACAATTCAGTTAAGCTACTATTATTGTTATTATTGTTTAATTATTATTATCACTATTATTTTATTATTTTGTTAGTGGGCCAAATTCGACTTTTTTGGTATTTGGACTAATCACAATCATGCTGCAACTTATGATTGGTAAACCATAATACCACATTCCTATCCGTACCAATGTCCAAATTTTAAATTATCTCCTTTTTATTAGTTGTTTATTCATGGTATATTTATTGTTATTAAGCGTACTTTAATCGTATAATGAGTCAAAGTATAATATTGATAAATATGAAATATCCATAATTATACTAGTGATTGTGTACGAGAATCTTTATAATTATTTATTCTAATCATTAGCATATTATACATGTATTTACAGAATATCCTTAATCATATAGGTTATCATGCTTAGGGATCCGTACCTCTATCGGTGGTAAAATCCAATCTAACATTTCAACTCAGATTGCAGAACACCTCATGTAGCCGATAAGCTTAAGGTCAATATTTGGCATAATAAAACCGAAAGTCAACTTCCTCACTAATTAAATAATTATATCCAAATTTTTGACTTTTATAAACTCCAAAAATCTAATTCCTCAACCTTTTCACTCTTACGTAAATAACTTAAGGAATTAATGGACTAGAATTTATCTTAATGAATGGGTTGGGAAGACCATATGCTGGTCCTCTCCAAGTTCTAACTACCACCCACCTGCATGGTTAAATGAACCCCAAATTAGAAAAATGAGTGAGCAAAGCAGGGAATGACCCTCAGTTGGCGTCAACTTTGGGGTGAGTATGAGCCAAATCCAGCCCGACTCAAGGGAAAAGAGAGAGACGAAGCGAGAGATATAGATGGATACATTGAGAGAGAGAGAGAGAAGAGAAAGCAAGGGCATGAGAAAGGGACTCAGGCCCAACTGTTGGAGAGAGAGGATGAGGGAGAGAGAAATAGGCAGAGAGAGGAAGAGGAGAAAGGAGGGTGGTGGGGCTCTCAGCTATTGGATTGCACATCGCTGGCAGTCGAAAAAGAGATAAAAGGGGAGAGAAAGAGAGAGAAATAGAAGGAGATAGAGGATGAGGGTGGTTGTGGTTGGGATCACCGACATCTGATGTAGGGGGTGCTCTCCACTGCAGGCAAGAAATAGGAGATGGAGAAGCAGGAGAAGGGAGATTAGATAACTGACAATTAATGGGTGGTGGCACTCAACAATCTCGATGGTGGTCGATGTAGATAGGGAGAGAGGAAGAGGTGAGGGAGATAAGAGAGAGGATGAGGGTGGGGTTGAGAAGAGATTAAATACATGAGGGAGGCGGTGGCCTCTCCTTCCTCCAGTCTATCAACGACAAGTCTCAAGGATGACAATAGGCACTGCAAGGTTCATCAAGCAATGTGATTCGATTGGGGAGAAGGAAGATTTCTTTCAACCCACTCAACTTAAGTCTCTAAAAAAAAGTAGAAGATGGAAGAATTTTGAAAGTTGTGCTTAAGTCCACTTTTTCATTGATGCTCCACACCTCCTAATTCTAAACCAACTATTTATAATACCAGTAAGGTTCTTCCTTGCACATATTGAGTAGGATTCTTCTTCTTAGTTACTAGAACGATGTCTGCCCTTGCATAATTTGGGTTGGAATTTTCTTCCTAGTTTGAATGGGACTAGATATCTTAAAATGAATATAACTAATGTAAATACTTACAAAATATATTAAATTCTATAGAAGATAGATCTCGACTTCTACACCAACTTTACCTTCTACTGCCCGATCTAACTCTTCTCAAATTGAAAGATAACTTTCGATAAGAAAAGTTTCAATTTGACCCACCTATTTTGGGGCCTAAATGATGGAACTTTGCTCCAATTCAACCCTTAGGGGTCGACCCAAAATTGTATATCTCGAAAAAATATCTGATTTTAAAAAAGGATCATCAGAATCGGACGTTGTTTGACTAAGTTATGGTCTTCGGAAGTTTGGCTTATGATTCATCTTCTCAATGTAGTGAATCTTGCTTTAGATCTTGTCCATCCCTATCATAGTGGCTAAATGGTCCATATCGAGTCTGAGGATTCTCTTGGATCAGGCTTCTCTTGTGCAGGGGATTTAGCTTGCAAAATTAGAATTGAAGGTGGGAAATGCCTGTTTCCCTCATCTTATGGTTGAACTATCTAGCTTTGCTCGGAGATGGTTTCTGGCTTTGTTTTATTTGCTTTTGGATCTCAGCGAACTACTTGGTTTACTCCCGCATTTGAACTTTATGACAGGGATGCTCCTTGCCATACTTGTCGACGATGCCTACAACTACTCGATCTTGATTGAGCTATCCGCGTAACCAAGAGGCAAGAGCTTGGCCACTCATGACTAGTATCAGCTTCTTGTACCATCATCATGAATTTGCTGCAGGTATTAACAAGTCACTTTATCTGGGCATTAGTCATATGGTGTACATTTTCTTGTGATTTGGAGGTGTTGATTGTGAACTCCTTTATGTCTTTATGAGGTGATACTTCCTCTATCACCTATAGAAGGTGTTGAGATTCATTGTGAAGTCCCATTGCAATTAGAATTTCATTTTTTGTTGGTCATTAGTTTTATTGACTTTTGGACTCTACTTAATTATTCTTTTGTCCTATTTCAAATAGGACTCTATTTCTAAAGTTACTATTTTTAGTTTAGAATTTGTATTTTAATAGATTTTGTTTTTTGAGTTTTAGCATAAGTCAATCATGCCACTTATGTGATTTTCTGTTTAAAAGGTCCTTTGGCATCTCCTTTGGGTGTGGAAGAGCATGCAAGAGGTGTGGAAAGAAAGAGAGAGAAGAGATTATTTTTGCATGTGAAAACTCTTTCATAAGGTGTCTTTGTGAGGTTTAGCTTTTATTTTTTGAATAAATTTATTTTCTTACCAAATTTATAAATTTTTGTTTTAGTGCAAGGTTTTAAATCCTATAGGATGGTATTGTTCCCAATTTTCTATGGGATGGGATGCGCCGTCATCTCGCTTCGTCTCAACACATGGGATAGGAGATATCCTAAGACGTCCTGATCGGGATACTGCGACATTGACAGGATAGTCTTGTACTGACACATGGAATGGTATCTCGTCCTGATGTCTCACGGAATATCTCGCTGGGATCTGAACCCTTGATTTCATGTTTGTTTGGATTTTGGTTGACACGATCGATTTACTCCCATTAGCATGCTATTCTACATGATATCAAAGCTAAGGTTTGAGATTGGTAGCACGTGTGTTTGTGATTCTATATGATATCAGAGCCATAAGCTTGAAGAATGATCAAGTGGTTTGCAACTTCAATTAGATTTATTCGGAGCATATTTTTCAAAGCAGTGACTCGATTGTTGGTGGTTCTCATATTCGTGTTGGGTTCCGATCATGCAGCGAAAATCGATTTTAAAATTTTTAAACAAACAAATCAATAGCTTTAACAGTTAAAACTATTGAGCCGAAATCCAAACCTTAGAATCACCTTGTCGATGTCGATCAAAACAAAACAAGCATGTAAAGGGATAGAATTTTATATTTTCACCAAAAGCAATATGGCACGATGGTGATCTCCACAAGACTCCAAAATAGAAACCCTCCAACGGTGATCCACAAGGAAGTTGGCTAAGGTCCTTCCTAACCAGTGTGCTGCCGCAGTCTTATCTTCTCAAGAACACTGCCGGCTTCGAACACGAAGTACGATTACACTAAAGCCTAGTCGCCTTCGATTTTGCCATCAAAATCACGCTAAGAAGATACTCTACAGATGTCTCACAATTTAAGATTTGATTTTGCGCTCCAACATATGGAAAAATCAA
>KE506348.1:145507-158669 GCA_000441515.1 Elaeis oleifera
CCTCTCGCATCCCGTTTGCGATTGGCTTGTAGAGTATTATTCTTTCAATTCGTAGCTTAGCGTGGTTGAAGAGCTTTCAATAATTCGTTGTGTGGTGGTGCAAGTATGTGGATTCTTATTTGGTAATTTAAGAGGTGAATCATCATATCCGATGCTATTATCTTCTCCATCAATGGATTCGGGCATCAATGCTTAATCTCACCAATATCAATATGGTTGTTTTACTACTACCATTTCTTTTCACTAGTTGCACAACACATGCTATCTATATAGGAAAGGTTTTGTCAAATCTTATTTCAAAGATCAAGAATGATGGAATATTTTGGAGCAGTCAGAGACAATGCCAATAAAGAGATTGCAAGAAAGTAGAATCTGAAATCCAAGAAGGTAATGTTGATTATTCAAATTTAGTTGATAAGAAAATTATCTCCATATTCAGGATGTAAAGAGCTAAAGAAATATGGGATATTTTTGCAGCTGTCTACTCAAGTTCTAGTAAGATAAGACATTCCAAATGAAAATTACCTGAGTGGATTCTAGTTCCAAGCTTCTTCAAAGATCTACAAAAAGAACGAAGTTGCTTTAAAGATGAAGATTTGAGATCGGCGGAGTTTGATCAAGTAAGACTGGACCAAATTTATGAAAAACTCATAGCATGATGAGATTGATTAGCTTGAGGATCAATCAAGTCCACAAGAGAATCTAGAGTAGGAGGAGCCTAATCAAGTGGATATTGTATCAAGTTAAGAGATCATGATAGCAGAATCCATTAATTTTAGAATTCCTCAATAAGAGTCGATGGATGTTATGGTTGATCCAATTATGGAGATCCGTATTGAGGAATCAAATCATATGAAAGAGTTTTATGTCGAAGTTATCTAAGATATGGATATTTCTTGTAGAGATTTAATCAGTCATGAGGATGAAAACTAATTAAGGTTGAAGTAACTTCAGAGACCAAGCAATAAGAAGACATTCTTGGTGGAGATATTCATGTGGTGTCTTGGTATTTGATAAGGTTTTGCGTACCAATTAATTTGAAGCTACTCCAAAATTTGTAGCTGTTAGAAGGCTGCATTTATGAAGATTTGGTTCCATATGTAGAAGCTAACTATGTGCAGATACTCGAAGCTCAAGTTAGGACATATGGATATGATCAAAGTTTCATTTTTGATTTTACTTATTTATAGTTATTGGTTGGTGCTTATAGTTATTGCAACCGGCAACTTGTGTTCGTTGGTATAAGTTGGATGCTTGAAGGAATTTTCATATTGTGATTGCGGAGTCAGTGCCGAGAAAAAGTATTGCAAGACATCGTCGTCTTTGACATATGCATTAAAGAGGATAAGCCAGTAAAAAATTATTATTCGAGTTAATAAAGGAGTTCTACTATTTAATTGCTGGTTGATAAGTTATATGTTCCTATTATTGCAGCAATGATGGTAATGGCTATTATAGCGTTTCACCATGTCGACAAGTTTAGTATTGCTATCATAGGCTTTGTAATGAGGGAGTGTTGAGATTCATTATCAAGTTTTACTCCAATTAGTTGGTCATTAGTTTTAATGACTTTAGGATGACTTAATTATTCCTTTTGTGTCCTATTTAAATAGGACTATTTCTAAAGTTACTTTTTTAGTTTAAAGTTTGTATTTTAGTGGATTTTTGATTTTTAAGTTCAAGTATGGGTCAAACGTCCCACCCATGTGATGCCATGTTGAAAGGGACCTTTAGTGTCTCCTTTCATTATGGAAGAGCATGTGCGAGATGTGGGAAGACAGAGAGGAGAGATTATTTTTACATGTGCTCTTTCATGAGGCGTCTTTGTGAGGTTTTAGCCTTTATTTCTTTGAATAAATTTATTTTTTCTTTCAAATTTTTCTTTCATAATTATTTTTTCTCGTAATTCTCTGCATTTTTTTTGTGTTTGGTGTTTGGTCTAGATCTTGGACCAGCATTATCGATCTACTTCAAGTAGTGTGCTATTCTGTGTTGGGCTATATCTCGATCCTAAGGGTACAAGCTCCTGAGGATAATATGATAAACATCCAAAGGAACTACTTCACAAGTTCTCATCAAGATACCTTTCAGTTGTGATGAATTGAAAGTACACTGCTTGGTAATCTTTAACTCGACATCTTTCTGAATTCAACGAGAAGGTAAGGACATGGATGAGGTTTGATCTATGACCTTAGCTTCTGAACTAAATTTTCAGAAAGAAGATTCTTTTGGCTTCCAGGATCTATAATAGCATCGACAATGCTCTATTTCACTTGAATCTTCAAGTGGAAGAGTTCTTCTCGTGCCTCTAGATCTACCTCAGTGGTTGTCTCGAATTCCTCATAATCAAGCTCGGTTTGAAGTTTGCTTGCTCAAGCTCGGATAACTCAACCTCTATAGCATTAAGTACTGTCTTCCCTTCTGTCTTAGAATTATCATCCTTCAACTTCTTCCACTTCGGCTTCAATTTGGGTGAAGCTTTCAACACTTGTCTTTGATGTATCTGCGAAGGTTGCAGCGATCACATTAAATTTTTTAAGTCGTGCTGACATGCTTCCCACTTTGCTCTCCTTCCTGACTTGGATTTCCATTATTTTTTGCGAACTTGTCATTCTTTTTGCCTTCCCTCAATTGATTTCTCTCCTCAATCCCTATGGCCTTTACGCTAGCTTCGCGGATGTCTTCAACTCTGAAGAGCTTCAATTTCTTTTGAATACTCTCGTGGAGACCTCCAATATACTTCATTAAGGCTGCAAGATCATTGATGGAGATTCCAAGTGAGATTGTTTGCTTATATAACTCGATGCTTTAGTCCTGGACGGATTGATCATATTTCTATCGTAGATACTGCCACTTGATCCATCAATCCTCCTTTTGGCAGATTGCATAAAACTGTTTGTTAATTAGGCTTTTGAATTTGCTTCATTTCAGATTAGAAACGTCATTATTCCTCAGGTATGAATCTCACCAAGTAAGAGCATGACTAAAAACTTGAGATAGGCAAAAGCTACCTTTTAGACATTGGAGTATCCATAGATAGTAAAGTTGGTCTCTAATTGGTGTAGTCAGTTATCTAGCTTTCTATATCAATGGTCTCATTATTTATAGGAATCTTAATTCGAGTTTCAACTTTAAATGATTGGAGAGAGAGATTTTGCATACCTATAGGTCACTTATTTATCTTGCTAGATGAGGATCTTCATCTCCCAACATAGAAGACAACTTCACAATAGGAGTTGCTGGTGCTTGTGCTGAAGATATCAACAATTGGAAAATGATCTCGATGAGTTGGGCAATCATCTCTTTCAGTTGTGTAAGATGTTGTTTTATCTCATCATCCATCGAGGAAGAACTAGTCGTCGTACTTGCTTTTATCCTTCGATATACTTGAAGCACGGATAACCCTTCTCTCAATTTCTTATATTTCTTGTGTGCCTAGAGCATGAATTAAGATCCCTATAGATGTAGAAGACTGATACTCTAATACCAACTTAAACCGATCAAAGAGAAGGAAGATTTTTTTCAACCCACTTAACTCAAATCTCTTTAAAGGAACTAAAAGAAGATGAAATAATTTCCAACGTAGAGCTTAAGTTCCATTTCTTTCATTGATTCTCCACTCATAAAATGAGGTGCACAGCCCCTATTTATAATATAAGTGAGGTCCTCTCTTGCATGATTTGAGTATGATTCTTTTTTATAGTTCCTAAAAGGATGTCCATGTTTGTACAATTTAGGTTGGATTTTTCTTCCTAGTTTAGTATCCTAGAATAAACATGGCTAATAGAAGTAATTAAAAATTAAAATTCTACAGAAGATAGATCTTGATTTCTATACAAATTTTGCCTTGTGTCGCTCTGTCTAATTCTTCTCAAATTGAAAATTATTTTAGTCAAAGTATTTTTGAAAAGAAAGTTTCGATTTGACTGGTCTGTTTCAGAATCCAAATGATGGAATTTCGATCGGATTTAATCCCTTAAGGGTTGGTCTAAAGTTACAGATCTCAAAAAGATATTCAATATGATCTACTGTACCACCCATACTGTCCGGTATAAAGTGTACCGCATCATACCGGTATGTTGCCTCATACCATACCGGCACTTGGTATGCTATCTCAGACCGTACCGAACCACATATCGATATTGTAATAGAATGGTGCCAGTATGGGATCCGGTGTTGAGACAGCGAACCTTGATATCCGATATTAAAGAAAAAATTATAGAAATCTGACATCGTATGACTAAGTTAACCTTTGAAAGTTTAGCTTGTGACTCAACTTTTGGGTGTGGCAGATCTTGCTCCTGGATCCTGTCTAGTCCTATCTGTAGTGGCCAAAATGGCCCATATCAAATTTGAGGATCCTTTTGGATCACAATGCCCTACTGTCATCGATATTCACATGGGTAGGTGGCCCCCGATTTGCACGACCCATCCCCCCATCCCCTTCCTTGGTTTTGACTAGAGCTGATCTAGCTGGACTGGTCGCCTACACTGCTGGTCAAATTGGGCTCTCACACTAACTATTTGTTTAAAGGAACTTGAAATTTAGGACTTGAACAAAAACTCTAAGCATAAGATTCTTTAATCAATGTTATTTGGTTAGGACAAGCATAGGCCTGACACAGCTGATCAAATCATTGCACTAATGTAGACACAATTGTTGGTCCAGAAGTTGATATCTGAAAGATTATTAAAGCATAGCTCTTGTTAGACCAGTTACACAGTGCGCATCAAGTGAACAGATATCTGATGCTTGAAGGTCTAAAAAGTTTTGAAGTTGTAATTCATTAATCTGTAATGGATATATGCCTGTGTGTACACCATTATGTTTCAGTTTTCATTGGTAAGCATTATTTAATAAATAGGCAGCAATCACTGTTGTTTGATGGATGCTAGGACTTTGTTGGACCTGGTTTACATATGCTAACATGCGTCCAATCTTCAGACAACACAATTGCAACTGTGCTTTTGAATATGGATCATCAAAGAATTGTGATGGTTGTGATCTGAAAATAGTATTCTTGGAACAGGTATTGCACTATAAATTGCATAACGATCCCTGGAGGCAACATCTCTCTCAGCCAAAAGAGTCTGGGTTGCCAAAGGTTTGCTTGAGAACACACTAGGTGCTTTAAAGAACAGATGCTCATAGCAAAAAGCCTTATGTTGTTCCCCAACCAAAAGGCAGGGAGGTGAAGTTAAAATTATTCTTTTCATATCACCATTGGGATGCTGAACAATGCTGACTTGGAATATCTCACTCTTAGATGCAAGTTTTTGACGAGTAGCAATGACCAATCAGCACTGGTTTTTGTGTCCATAAAAATGCTCAATGGAATAAAAGATATAGAAAGATGCGGAACAGAATAAAATTCTTTCATGTTGGAGTGAACAGAATGACCTGTTTTGGTACTGTAAACTCAATTGTTGCATTTTTTGATTATTGTAGAAAGAACTAGTTGAAGTTCTTTCATGTAAGGTTATCCTTTATTTATTTATTTTTTCTTTTATTTGATGAAGATGATGACCATCTGTCAGAAATCTTGATGGGACGTCTGGATCTCATGTGCTGGAAAATATACAAGCTGAGTAACGTGCACACTGACATACACACTTTGATGGAAAATATAGCAGATGAGATCCCTGAGATAACCTCTCCAATAAGTTCTCTCTTACATGCCCATGATATCCTGGATACCTTTTTAGTCAGTCAGGTGGTGTCCAAGGCCCCTAGCAGTGGGTGACTTTGCTACATGGTTGGCTGCCTTACCATATAAAAAATTGCACCTTTTAGGGATTCCAAAATTATTGCTCGGCAACCCAGACAGCCTGCAGGTACGCTTATAAAAAATCGATTGATAGATGGCTTGTGAACTCGCGAGATTTCAGGCCCTACTCAGAAAGTGGAAATGAATGCCTATCAGTCCATTTGGCCCTAATAAAAGGTAACAAATTATAAGTTTCTAGTCTGCTGCTATGTACCTATGATGTCAAATTACACAACCATGGATGAGATAACTACTCGAAAAGCGTATTTCCGGATCTTTCATATTTTATCTTAGTTTTTTTAATAAAGTTTGATGATCTCACTTAGAAAAGTTAGTCCAAAAATATTATTTGAATTTCTTATTTTTATATGGATGTTTAAGATCTTTCTGATGTAGAATCGATATAGAACTAAATACGTAGCTTGCATGGATCCTTGCATGGATCCTTACACATATTCGCCTTTCAAACTTTGGCATTCTTGTTGCATTACGATCTAAATCCTAACAAATGCAGTCATAAGCACCGTGATTGGTCCGCGGTCAACCCAAAAGGTTTGTGTTGCAGCATCCTCTAGTTATACAAAGGCTATTAATTAAGTCCATTTTGATACCTTTTGAAACGAGCTGAGGTCTTATCCAGGTGATTTTGGGTACCTTTGCCTTTTATAAGTATCCAATCTGCCTCCAACGTACAATACATGTAAGATTAAACACCTGCCAGCATGGAAACTAACAACTATCTTCTACAAATTCATACGCACACACCCCAAGTATAAATTCGGTGTCTTTCGAAACCAAACCAAGTGCCTAGAGGAAAACAAGAATTCTTTAATCTGCGAAAAAATTCCTGCACAATGGCTTCATCAAGCATGTTGGTGATTAGATACCACGTACATCAATTGGGAATGGCATGGCAATTAGCAAAAAGTTGCAACAGTTTCTAGCAAGTAGGATTTTACGAATCCAGGTAAGCAATGTGCCAGCAACGTCACCTCTGTCCAGCACTGATCTAGTGTGAACTCCATGAGAATGCGAGAACTGATTTGTTTTAGCTCACTAAAATCTTTTTAAAAAATTTTTGAGAAGAGATCGTAAATGCTATTGTTTGCATAACGTCATTTTGCCACTGGAATCGGTATCAGCAATGAACTAAGTCTCAGGCCTCCTACAGTAACATTATGTACCAAGTAAAACATAGCAAAATCAAGTCACCATGAGATCACTCCGACTTGTGAATGTTCTGAAAATGAAAATGGAATTCAAGAATGCTACATCATTCCACCATGCCAGCAATTACAGATACTTTGATAACCATAGGATTTCTGAGCAATTCTTTGGTGCAAAAGAACAGCATCACTGCCAGCAACCAAGTAGAATCAGTTTGTAGCACTGTAGAGACACAGGTGCATTTAAGAATACGACTGTTCTAAATTTGGACACAAGAAATGTTTGTCTTGAAGAATATTAAACTGAATAGCCAGGTGAGCTATGTATTTGTTGATCCAAGCGCCAACGTAATTTCACATGAGGAAAAAGAATACAGAGGATGTGGGATGCTGTTCCAGGGAAGTTTCAATTTATAACAATTTTAATAAAGGTTTAGAAGTGTCTGGGTATTGCAAGCTCTCTTGTTTATGATATATAGTCTCCGAAAATTTTACCAGCTTTTATTGGATATAGATCTAGCATGCAATTCAAAGTTTGTATTGTTAAATGTATTTCCTAGAAGCCAATTTGACCGTAAAACTTTCTAAGGATATATTTTATAATATTGACTTATAAATTAATAAATTAGGTTCTTTTATATATATTTGTATTAAATTGTGTCTATGTATCGTCCATTGAGTTAATGGATATAATGACACATATTCTCAAGAATTGAAAATTTGAGACATATGTCATTAATAATTAATTTATAAACTGCTCCCAATCGTAGGATCATCATGGGGATGGTACTTGATCCAGAGAGATTGGTGCACGATCGCTTTCTTAGGATAGATGGGTTTTGAATCTACGATGTGAAACACTGGAACAAGAGTGCAAGTGCTTGTTAGAAACAAGGATACTGAATGTGATCGATCATGAGTAGTTTCTAGGATGTCTACTTTCTCATCAATGATTAACTTGATGCTGCGGTAGTGTGTCTAGTTCTTAGAACTGTGGTGCCTCTGCTGTTCACAATGAGACTGCTATAGTTTGACTATACCATAACTTAGTCTCTTAGCCATATGGAGTCTTGAGGTATATGTTGGCTGTAGTAGATTCATTGTACGAATAGGATGCGCACCAGATGGGATTTATCGACTTCGGTAGATGAGTAGTCCTATGTAGTTATGACACTGAGTCCTAAAGTCCATGGCTATGGCAGTGTGAATGATAGAAAGTATTTCTATAAAGTTTCACAATAGACTCGAGCCAATTGAATTCTATCATATGACAAGAATCAGGTTTAATGAGTTATCTTTAACCTATGTCTTGTCGGGACTCATGATAGAAGAACTGAATCACATGGTAACCGCATCTAGAGGTTCAACCATTCGATTCTGATGGGTTGCCACTACATACTATTAGGTGTCGCTGATGGATCGTGGGACTAATTAGAATCATCTCGATGATTGATAATTCTAAATTGGATGAATTAGAAGGACTTCCAATCCATCGAAAAAGATTTTGATGATATTGTAATGGAGATCACAATATATCCAACTATCAAACATAATTGAACCTATGGGATCACACAAACAAGAATATTAGTATAGGATTGCATAATTAGGCTAGGATAGTTTGATTGGGTTAGGATTAATTAAATCTTAATTTTGGATTTAAGAAATCATACTAGCACATGATTAAACCCAATTTTTCTTGATTTGGGTTCCCTATTGGATAAGGCTTGATCAAATCAAAGTAAGCTCATTTGACACCAAAGAGTTGGAGTCCTTGAAGCCATCCATCTATGTAAGAATTAAATGATGGGGGGGGGGGGGTTGGTTGGTGTGTGGCATGGTTGGGGATAGTTGGCGCCCCACTTTTTCTTTGTTGTTTTGTTTGCAGAAAAAGGGGCACCCCAAATGGATAAGATTCAAGGGGTGGCGCTACCTTGTGGATAGGGAGAGAGGATAGGGATAAATTTCATTTGAATTTGAATAGTTTAAATTTGATTTGAGAGGATTGGGATAAAAACTCATTTGAATTTGAAGGAGATTTATTCTTATGTGGATGAGGACAAGAGTTATCGCCCTGTTTGAATTCAAATGGAGGGAGGATAAGTGGGTGCCTACAATCTTATCTATGGCGCATGCCCACCATGATTTCTCGTAAGTTTCTATGAAGAATTGGTGTGGAGAGCAAAGGGAAGGGCGCCAGATATGAGGAGTTCTTCTGCTTTAAGTCATTTGATGACTTAAAGCCCTAAGACTCTTGGTTTCTAAATCTATAAAAGGGCCCCCTACCATATGGTTGATTGAATTGAATTTCTCTAAGCCCTCCACACATCTCCATGCCATCTCCCTCTTTACTCTCTCATCCTCTCCCATACCCAAAGGAGTTGGGTTGATCCATCAATTGTGCTTGAAGAGTTAGGTGCTGATCAATCTGCACGAAGGAAGAGGAAGGCTGCAATCAAGGGTTGATTGAAGTTCTACCGAAGATCTGATCAAAGGCTGATCCAGAGCTTGCTGATCCATCTTGGTGAAGATAGATCAAAGTCAGAGAAGGCATCCTAGTCCGAGCCCGAGTGGATACCTGTAGAAGCCGGATACATATGTGGTTCGACTGTGAACCTCAACTCCACGATCATCGGATAGTGGTGTATTACTACCCACGCAAAGGTGATGATACGATCATCATTATAATCAGATTTAAAATTATTTTAAATTCTCTTGATCTTAGATATATGAATGATTTGGTGCAGATCAAGATGTGATTTCGATCAGATCACATGTCAGATCAAATTTTTGAATTTCACTACATTCTGATTTTGTCGATCAAGCATCTGATCTTTCCTTCAGTTGGTATCAGAGCTAGATTGTAAGATTCATGCATGTAAGATCAAGATCAGATCTAAATCAAATTTGATCTGAAGTAATATTTAGATCCAAATTAAATTAGATTAGATCTAATTTAATACATGCATCTGAAATTAGATTAGATCTAAATTTTAGCATGATTAGATCCGAATTTCAGCATGATTAAATCTAAATTTTATGAGATTAAATATGAAATACATGAGATGTATGATCTAAATTTCATGCAATACATAAAATATATATGATTAGATCTAATTTATACTTCTTGCATATATGATATGTATAGATGTAGATTGATTTTTTAGTAGCCTAATACTCTTCGAGAATTGTAGAAAGACCGTCCTGTCATAAAAGACTATGATAGAAGGGGTGTCTGTACGAATCAAGAGGAAGAACCACGAAAGGAAAGAACTTACTTTTATGCAAAATTCTAGATCCAAAATCATTTAGAATATGAAATTTATGTATGAGATACATGATTAGATATTTAGATGTGAAATAGTTTCGACATCTAAACTAAATCTGATTTCATAATGCACTTAATTAAGATCTAAAATTGAGAATTAAAGATCTAAAATTAAGTTAATCAGATTATGGATTTTGTATGGTTCATTGATACATGTAGTGGTCGCACCGAATCACTACAATCCTTGATGTAGGTGCACCATAAACTCAAATTGAAATGGTTGTGATTGTAATTCATAGTGGAGAACCAAAGCAAACTCAATCTTGAATTGGTGGATCAATTTGGTGTCTAAGGTAAGAATATAGATAGTGGTTATTTAATTAGGACTGTTGCCACAGGCAGCGGAGAGCCTCCCACACATCTTATCTTATCTGTCCATTTTGGAGATCAATTTTGATTTTGTATTACTTAAGGTTGAGTCCACTGCATTTGCATTGCACCATGAGTCCGTCTTGGTCAGACCAAGTCAGGATTGCGTTAGTAGATCCATTCTAATTGTGGATTTACATGGGATATCATAAACAATTAGACTTAAGAGACCTAAATAAATCTTCTCAATTAAATATTAAGTCTAGTGGTCTTCCACCACTGTAGATGTGCGGGCCATTTCAGGTGTGACTATTTCGGCTGATTACAGTGGTTCAGTTGCATCAAGGAAGATGCAACCACACTATAGCATAAGATACTCCAAGTAAAGATGCGGTTGGACCCAATAGCTGTTAGGTGAGGGATCCAATGACAGCTTTATACCTATCGATGAGTGGTGGATCTGACTTAACTAAGAAATAAGGCCAATAACTGTTAGGTGAGGCTTTAAGACTTAGAGACCGAAGTTGGCTGCAACATATTTAGAGAAATATTGGATAAGAGTTGTCTACTCATCAGCTAACACATCACCAATAACTATTAGGTGAGGTGGTGTACCAATCGATGGGACCGCAGCATCTACTAGAAATCTTAAATCATGGAGGTTTTCATTTCTCCACCTGAGGAGTATGGATTATTTGAGGAAATTATGGGAGCCTAGGTTGTTTTAAAATAAAATCTCTAAAACAAACTGATTAAGTAAATTATAAAATCTAACTAGAACCTTCGTCTCTCTTGTAAGAAATGTCTACTTCAAACCCCCTTGCCCGTATCCTAGAGACCAACAGACTGATCGGACCTAACTATAAGGATTGGCTTCAGAACCTTAAGATTGTCTTGAGTTTCGAGAAAATAGCCTATGTACTCTACCAGGACCTCACCCCCTTGCCAGCTCATTCGACCACTGAACAAAGAGTATCTCATGAGAAGTGATTGGATGATGATAATAAAGTCAGATGATACATGTTGGCCTCAATGTCTAATGAATTACAGCACCAATATGAAGACATAAAGACTGTCAGATATATTCTGACTCACCTATAAGAGTTGTATGGTGAGAAGAGCTGCGCACTCCACTATAAAGTGTCTAAGCAACTTTTTAAAGCAAAAATGCATGATGGACAGTCAGTCCACGAGCATTGTTTAACAATGATCAAAGGTTTGGAGGAGCTTAAGAAGCTCGAAATGTCTATGGATAAAGAGTTGCAGATTGACCTCATTCTGCAGTTTCTTACTGATTCATATGCGCAGTTTATTGTAAACTTCCATATGAACAAGATCCAATGCACCAATACTGAGTTAGTGAACATGCTGGTGACAACTGAGGAAACCTTGAAGAATTCAAGGGACTCTATTCTTGTTATGGAGCGAACTTCTTCCAAGAGAAAGTCTATCGGAAAGACAAAAAAGTTTATGAAGAAGCAGAAGGTTGAGAACAAGCTGAAGAAGGATGTTCTGAAGAAGAAGATTATCGAGAAAGAAAATATTTTCACTATAACAAAGATGGCCATTGGAAGCGAAACTATCCTAGCTACCTGGCGAGCCTGAAGAACCAGAAGGAAAGCGCACCTTCTGAAGATATGCTCATTATAGAAACTAATCTAACGATTTCTTCTACATCCAGTTGGGTGATAGACTCTGGATCTAGTGCTCACTTGTGTACTTCTATGTAGGATCTTT
The DNA here is from genome assembly GCA_000441515.1 of Elaeis oleifera. Lineage (NCBI taxonomy): Eukaryota > Viridiplantae > Streptophyta > Magnoliopsida > Arecales > Arecaceae > Elaeis > Elaeis oleifera. The sequence continues at coordinate 157,813 of KE506348.1, forward strand.
AGAATAGTAGGAGGCTAAGAGAAGGTGAGATGACCCTACGAGTCAAAAATAGAGCAAAGATTACTACTGTGACTGTGGGACATACCCTCTACGACTACCGTCAGAGATTAGTCTTGTACTTAGAGATTGTTATTTTGTACCTACTGCGAGCAGGAATCTAATTTACGTCTCTTGTTTGACACAAAAAGAGTATCTAATTAGTTTTATAAGGACCACTATAATATTTATTTGAAATAAATTATTAGAAGTGGTTTTCTTATTAACAGTCTCTTTCAGTTACATGTGGATGTATCTATAAATTATATCGAGCACGATGTGAATGCCATAGGAATTAAATGATTTTGAGATAAAATTAACCAAAGATACTTATTGTTGGAAAACCGACAGGTGCATAGCATGCATTTTAATTTTTTTTTATGCAGTGAAAAATCAGATTAAATAATTTTAATCTATACTATATATTTAAGATCTAATCTTAATGACTATCCTAGAAACTATAACATGTTATGATGTATGTATATGATCTAAAAAAGAAAATCAGCATGCATGATTACACCATTCACGCAACTGTAGATCTAATCTACAATATACATCCTATGTATATTAAGTATGAGTTCAAAACTCAATACCTTTACACGGATAGAAGATCTCCACATCTGAGAGCCGTGGCCTTGCTGATTGCTTGCAGCTGCATAGTGAAGGAAAAATCATCTTTTCTTGTGTAGGATCTTCTAGATTTTATCAAATCTGGAGCAGAATAAATTAAATTTTAATCCTACGCTATTTCAGATCTAATTCTCTAGATCTAATTTTATTATCTAATATTTAAAATATAAATTAAATCTAAAACTATGATG
>KE506349.1:9686-32139 GCA_000441515.1 Elaeis oleifera
TATATATATATATATATATATATATATATATATATATATATATATATACATTAAAATGGAGGCTTCTATATTGACAGAACCTCTGTTTGACACACTTATCTATTGCAAGCCATGGGTTTGACATGCGTATTCATTGCAAGTGTGGTTGGAGCAAGGATGGGAGCAGATGGTTGTTTTGTGCACCAAAAGCCATAGAGTCTACGGGGACTATGCCCAAGTCCAAAAAATTTCGGCTTCCATCGCACTAAAATTTGCTACAACAATTGGCAGAACCTTTAATTTACAAAAGGACAAAACTATATAACTTAATTTCTTAGCGGGCAAAAGGTGAATTGGCAAACAACTAGGTATTTTTTTGAGAGCAACAATGGATCATTTGTTGAACAGCTTCAATCTTATCTGGAACACTCAGTTTTCTGAGATTTGAAAATTTCTCTCTTTCCTTTCTATCCAAAAAAAAAATCTCCTTTCCAAAAAAGCCATAAGATATCTACCTTAATATATGGAATGCCGGTTCAATATCCTTAGGAATATCAATTTGTTCTTCCATTCCAACCAGAAGTTTCTAGGAGAGTTGAATGAGGGTACTTTGAATTTTTGTGCGTATGATTTTGATAGACCAACCCTGACAAATAAGTAATCGGTGGATCCATTCATTTCTCCATACAGTGCATCCTCCTAAATCTTTCTGGGTCTTCTTTTCCAAATTTGCCTTGGATTTAAATTATTTTTAAGGCATAATCAATTTTGATCCCCTGAGAGATTGGTAGCTTACATAAAGTATTGAAAATTAGACATCTAAGGCCACCTTTGCAGCATTGGCGGCATTCCAAATGATTTGGTCAACTCTATCCTGATGCCAAAAAAGTCTGTCAAGCAACTTGCTCATGTCATTATATGCCATAGGATACGATTTTGTCTTAAAAATATATATTTTATGCATCTACTGTTAAAAGATTTATAGATTGAAAAGTCAACATAACATAAAAGACATCAAAAATGATATCAAATAGTTTAAATAGAGATATAAAGTCAGATTGTTAAATAACATGATAATAAAAATAACATAATCATTTTTATATTTTACTAATATAAAATTATTTTTAAATAATATTTTTAGAATCAATTGTTTTAGAATGCTCATCATTAAGTAGAGCACGATCACTTATTTGCTTCCAATGCACGTCTCTTTTCTTCATAGTCTTATCAATAACAGAACTTTCATCTTATTTGCTTCAACCTATAAAAAAATTTAGTTATCAATTACTAGAATATGATATACAAAATTATTCTACTTTAATTTTCTAAGAAAAAACATATCCCTCGTGGTATGTATGATTTAGGAGATATTTTTAAAATATATATGTAAATAAATATTATAAAATAGATAAATAATTTAAATATTTTTTAAAAAAATTACATCCCATGCATCACATGGGGTTATCAGCTAGTTTATTGTAGATTTGAGTAAAAGGAGTTGTACTTGTGGTGAGTGGAAGATCATTAGAATTTCATATAAATATGTTGTGCAATATGTTGGTTATATAAAAGAGAATTTAGAAGAATTATGTGATGATTGTTAAAGGCCTATAGCTTAATGATTCATCCATTACCTGATAGCATCTTTGGCCCAAAAAATAATGATAAGAATTTATAGTCTCCACCTCTCAAAAGATTGCTAGAAGGCCAAGAAAAATAGGAGAAAGGAAGAAAGTAAACCTATTTGGAGGAAGAAGTCAACCATTGTGAGATGTGATAATTGCAAAGAATTTGACCATAATAGAAAGACTTGTCAGCATACTCTTATGGCGAAAAAGGTATAAATTGTGATATTTTTTAAACTTTATTGCATCAAATTACTTATCTTATTATGATTTTGAAGAAAAAGCATAAGAACACTCCCAAGCATGTCATAAAACACCTCCAACTGGATTTACCTTAAGAAGAAGAGGTGGATCTACTTTAAAGGGAAGATCTACTTCAATAGGTTCATTTGCTTCAAGGGATGGAGTTGGCAAGAGGAGGAAGCCTTGAGAGGGTGGTAGAAGTGCCGAATCTACTTCAAAGGAGAGGAGTGTAGATTTATTTGGAAGCCAGCAAAATAATAATAGAGATGCCATATGGGCTATCCATGATGATTGTACTTTATATTTGTTAATCACCAGGTTGGAGAATGCATCTATAGTTTATGGTTTTCTATGATGACTGTGGTTTGTGTCTATGATTAATCCATTACTGTTATTGATGTTACAGACTATTTACCTTTAATATAGGATAATGTTTCAACTTTTCAGTACATATGCTATGAAACATGTTGTGTTAATGTTATATGGTTTGTTTAAGACTATTTAAAGTGTATAGCACATGTTGTTGGTTCAGGATACATGGATATTTGGTGACTGCTTCAAATTGTTGAAAGTGGTTCATGTTAGTTTATAGACATTTAGTGTTCCCGATTCATCATGGAAAGATGATGTTGTGTAACTAATTCATGTTGGGAGACTGGCTTATGTTGTGTAATTGGTCTGTAAGTGCTCTCAAGATGATATGGTCTAAAATAGTGAAAGGTGATATGATGCTTTTGTTATATAATTGGATTTGCTTTTAATTAGGTTGTTACAAATTCATGTTGTGTAATTTATGTTGTTATAAACTTACGTTTGTGTAATGCAGGTTATTATAAACTCATATTTATATGTGTAAACATGAGTTTATTGATGGATTTGAACCATCTTATTTGCTTTTAATTATAACCGAAACAAGACATTCTGATTCTGCTTCTTAGCATTCATAGCTCTTTTATGATCCAATTTTAGAAAAATTAATAGAAACAGGGCATATGATGCATTACCAGTCATCATATTTTGTTTGCATAACAAAAGAGCTAAATACTTCTTAGCGTTCATACTTTATTGCAATACAACTAAAATCATACCATACAAATTTAAGTCCAACATTCATTACAATAACAAGTTTTTCAAAATTATAATAGGTCACTTTAATATAAATATTACTACAAAATAAGTAATGCTATCATTCCAACCAGAAGTCTATTTATCATAACAATATTCTGACCTAATTCTTTAATTTTACAATACAACTTTTTTGACTCTATCCTTAAATCACTAATTCCCATTCTTATATCTCGAAGCAAATCATCAACCAATATCGATGACTAGGACATCCTACACAAAACAAACAAATTACATTAGTTAGGAAGATAGATAGGAAGATAATGTTAGATCGAAAGAGAACTAAATAGATGAAGTACTATTAATTTCGAATCAATACAATATATTCTACTACATTTAGCCAGATTCAAATACTAAACATATAATACATTCAATTAGACTAATAAACTTCATTAAATCATACTATATATAGTAACTTTAATTTCAAACAATACAAATCTAATAAATTCCTAACAAATTCACAGTAGAGCTCTAATACATTGTATGTCAAAAAAAAAAAGATTAGGCTATTAATTTCAGATTAACACAATATGTTCTACTACATTTAGCTAGATTCAAATACTAATACATTCAATTAGACCTAATCAAATTTATTAAGTCATACTATATACAGTAATATTAATTTCAAATAGCACAAGTCTCATAAATTCTTAACAAATTCATAGTAGAGCTCTAATATATTGCATGTCAAAAAAAAAATTAAGGCTATTAATTTCAAATCAGCACAACACGTTCTATTATATTCAACTAGATTCAAACACTAGACATATGATACATTTAATTAGACCTAGTAAACTTCATTAAATCATACTATATACAGTAACATTAATTTCAAACAACACAAATCTGAAAATTTCTAACAAATTCAAAGTAGGCTCTAATACATTACTTGTCAAAAAATAAAGGGTTAGAGTTCTGATAAAGGGAGGAATCCTAAAGTTTGGATGTAGGATGGAATCTAAGGCTTCGATAGGCTCATTGGGATTGGACCGAGATGACGGATCAGTAATGGGGAGAATGGAGCAAATTTTCAATGGAAGAGAAGAACTTACAAGATAGCTCAGGAGAATGTCTTTGGCGCACGAAAGCTTTAAAATGGAGGTGCATCAGAGTAGGAAGACATCATCACTTAACAGCATCAGAACAAGAGAACAATGGAGCACCCAACAACACCAAAGCAAGAGAGAAATGTATGTAAGGAAGATTGGACAGGAAAATGATTTTATTCTTTGTTTTGCTCATTCTTTGTTGAAGGCCATTTCAATCATTTCATAAAATTTCATTATGTGGCATTTAAGTCCTATTTTGGATTAACGAGCTACCTAATAATCTGGAGTAAACTATAGGGTTAAAATAAATATAAAGGGTATAGGTAGGGGTGCAAGTGGGTCGGATCGAGTCAGATCATGAGTGACCCCGATCCAACCCAATTCTTTGATCGGGTCTGAATATTGGATCCAAATTCAGCCCAATAGAAGATCGGATCAAGTCGGATCGAGTCCATAATCAATTACTTGACCCAACAGATCATTCGAATCATGTCGGATCCATGTATAACCTGACCCCATCCATGAAATATGAGTCTGGTTCAGATCTAGATTATAAATAACAAGATCAATAAGTACCAAATAAGGATTGTCATAGCACTATTTTGTGTAGCAATATCGCCTGAGAATTTGCTTTTCTTCAGTGTGTGCTCTTTATTATTGGCTTATATACCAATTTTCAAACTATCAATTAGATGCTGAATCTATTGCTTGTTCTTCACCCATATCTAATTCTATTTATGTTCTTATTCTTGTTGTTATTTCTAATAAAGTCTATGAAAATAAAATGAGTATCAAGACCCAATTAATGAGAACACGTAAAAATGAGTATCAAGATGTTTGACATAATTTGAAAACCAGTGATGACAGCCAACAACCTTTAATCAATAGAATTTTGGTTCTTTTCTAACCTGTGTAAAATCTAGATGAATGAAAGTAGGAGGAAGTCAGAGAGTTCTATTTTATCTATTTTAAATTAGTATACTTCTATCACTTTGATAATATTAGATGAATAAATATCTAATTCTACTTCCATCATTCTTCTTTTTGACATATATTTAAAATTTTGAATGAAGTTGATGAAATAACAAAAATATGAGTTTAAAAAGACCATCTTGCAAAGAACCGAAAATTGTAATTATAAAATAAATGAAGAAATAAAAGAAACAAAAGAAATAGAACTTTAAAATTTAATAAGTAGAAGAGAATAAACCAAAGAAAGTAATCATGGTTGGATCTTATATTGGATTCGTATCGGATCATTTATCTCAAAATCCAAATCAATCCAAAAGTCTCTATGGATCGGATCGATTCGGGTCGGATCATAATTCAGTAATCCAGATCCGATCCAAAAAATGGAATGAATCTTATTTTAGAACCCGACTCGGATTCATGGATCCTTTAAAATAATTTGGGTCAGATCTACGTGGATCGAGTCACAGGTTAACCCGACCCATTTGCATCCTTAAGTATAGGTGTAGATTAAAACTATCGAATTTAAGTGTAATTTCAATCTAACCTTTGGGATGGAGGAGATTTGTAATTTATCCAAAAGTTTAAATTCTTTTACTATGGCATAGAACATGCTTTTCTTATCAACCATATCTAGCTAATCAATGACATTGCTACAACTAGGGTTTGTCGATCGGGTCGGTACGGAGCAAACTGGGCTGGACCGATAGCTAGCCGATCTAGTTCGAATCTTTTTCTCGAAAATAGGGGAGCCGGACCGAATCGATTGGTTCAATCCGATACGCTGCAGGAACCACCTTGTTCCTGCTTAAACTGCCCGAATTGGGCAGTTCAGGCCGATACAGCTCGATTTCAAGCTGTACCAACCATGCCATGTGGGGGGGTGTGGGGGTGGAGCCACTATGTTGGGAGGAAAGCTTTAGCTTCCTCTTCTTGCCTCCTGAGATCTCTGACTTTCTTTCAGAAGCTCAGTTCATTACGAAACAAAAAGAGGAAAAAAATTTGCAAAGCTCATGGATGCAAGATATTTTGTCACGATCCTATTGAGAAGGTGATAAAGATCGACCAAGAGCAAGATAATCTCCTATTCTCTTGCTTATTTTTTTAATTGTTTGACCGAAAAATGGTAACAAATACAAAATTAAGAAAGATATGAAAATCATTAATTTTTGTTAATTATTTTTTAAAAAAATTAATATATTTTTAAAAAATTTTAAAAAATAAATTTAAGAAATAACTATAAAATCATATTATTAAATTATTGTACTTTGTTAATCTTATAGAGATGAGTAAAAAAAAAATACAAAGCGTGATATTGGTTGGGAGCATGACGAGATGCTCTTGACAAGGAACCATTGGAGATGCAAACAGTGCAACATAGAGTTCAAGAAGGAAGAGGTGACTAAATTGAAGCAGCATTTAGTTGATGGTTACGGCGATATGTTCATGTGTCGAAAATGCCTATAGGAGGTACGTTAGTTGATGAAGAAGCACTTTGCTGATTTTAAAGCATTAAAGAAAAGGACAAAGCAGAAAAGGACAGAGATGGATCGTCGAGCCACAGATCCACCTTCCTATCACTCTAGAGAGTCAGAAGAGGCTTCCACTCCAAATGACGAGGAGGCACAGATAGAGGCTACCATTCAGACGAGTCTGGATGATCAGTACCGGTTCAAGGAGATGGCTAGATATATAGAGCGATTTGAACCATCATGCTATGAATCGGGGTTCGGTTCTGTGACCGTCGAGGAAAATCAGAGTTCAAGAGAACCACCTTAGTCAGAGAGACCGACAGTAGAGGCGACATGATATTTCATCTATGTTAGGAGCTTTTAGCAGTAGGAGGAGATCTTCTAGAGACATGCCGATAGGAGCCACCATTCATGATTTTGATCCACAGACTTTTTTTGACAAGGATTCAAAGCAGTAGAAGATTGACAATATGTTGAAAAAAGATAAAAGAAGGATATGTGATGAGCTATTAGATCATGATTTTATTTAACCACATTTCAATGCATGCAACAGACAATACTTACTATCGGTCTGTCATTTCAGCTATACAGGCTGCCGGCCCAAGTGTGGATCCCCCTGCATCTAAGAACATCTATGGTCAGCTTCTTGATAGTAACAAGGAGCTATAGAGATGGATTGCTTCTTACAAGAATAAGTGATCTACATACAGACTGACTATGATGTGTGATGGTTGGATCGATCCTATTAGATGGAGTATCATCAATTTCTTGACATATTGTGATAAAAAAATATTCTTTTACAAATCAATTGATGCTTCATATAAGGTGCACAATGCCGCATACATCCTTGGACTAATGGAGGAGGTGATTGACTCAATAGAAGAGCAGAATGTCGTATGGATTATCACAGATAATGACCGCAATATAAGACCACCGGAGAGATATTGATAGAGCAGCGATCGCATATTTATTGGACCTCATATGCTGCACATTATATTAATCTCATGTTGATGGATAGTGGAAAGCTTCGTAGAGTGCAGTAGACAGTAGATACAGCCCAAACTATTACTAAATTCATCTACAATCATACATAGGTCCTATCACTGATGCGAACATATACTGGAGGAAGATCTTGAAATCGGATGTCACCAGATTTGCTATGAACTATATAGCACTTAATAACCTTCTAGAGAAGAAACAACCTTACGTCAGATGTTTGTCAATGTTGAGTGACAAGAGAGTATATATACGAGGGCTGGTACTGAGAGAAGTCAAATAGAGAATTTGATGACGAGTTAATCATTCTGACAATGGACTGATAAGATAGTGAACGTTATCAAGCCATTATATGAGGTGCTTCGCATTATGGACAGTGAGATACCCTCATATGGGCATTTTATATCATATAATAGAGAGGACAAAGAAATAAATCAATGAGATAAATCCAAAACATATCTAAGAATACATCAACATCATCAAGCACCACTGAGACTACCAGATGGAGAGGGATTTGCATCTAGCCGGTAAACACAAATGAAAATTTTCACCAAAAATTTTTCAGCTTTTGTACTTGTGTAAGTATACTTAATTATTTATGGATTTATCTGCAGCTTATTATTTGAATCTTAGATTTCAGTATACCATATCTGGGATAGATATGGATAGCGATCTTCTCATTGCTCTCCATAATGTGATATATAAAATGGTGCTTGATCTGAAAACCACATCTATGTGCCTGCAAGAGGTATGTTAAGTTAGCTGAATTTGATCCGTAATCAATAACATATTTACTAATTTAAGAAATAAATTTTTCATAGATGAAATAATTTAGAGAGAAGACAGACAGCTTTAGAATCGCATCGACTATCATAAGCAAAAGAAGATGAATTCTGATAAATTATATATCAATAATGAGAAGATTTTATTGATGTTAGATGCCTAGAGATATCATAAAATTTGATATGTAATTTTGCATAATATTTTTACAGTTGAATGATGAATTCATTTTAGACAGTCCGCAAATAATTTGAAAACTGTGATGATCCGCATTCTTTCCCAGACGGTCTCCTCTAATGACTGTGAGTGCAATTAGTCGACTTTCACTCTTATCCACAGTAAATAGAGAAACCGTCTAACACAGAAGCACTTCAACGATCTTATATATGTCCACTATAATTTGAGGTTAAGGCTAAAATATATCCAGGAGGAGATGCACCTGAAGTATGCAGATCTAACATTAGGTGATTATGATAATGAAGACGATGATCCGATGATCGGATGGCTTGTAGGACAGCAACAGGAGCCAGAACTTGATGAGTCGGGATCCCCTCCACGACTAGCCAGTATGATAGCTAGGAAGATCAGGGTGGATCCAGGACAATTAACAGAAAGAAATATTTCACATAAGGTTCCAACTGATCAGCCACAAATCCGAGGGATCATAAGGGGTTATTCATCACATGACTTGATGTCCGAGATATCTTCGTAGATGTTTGAGCGAGAAATATTAAAACGAGGCCGATCAGCAATAAGACATCCATCCTCTCAAGTATAAGAAACTCAGTTACAGAGGGTACAAAAGAGGAAAAGAAAGACAGTTGCACATGCACCATTCTCAAAAGTGCAGAGGCTACCTAGCTCAGATTCGAAGATCAGAAAGAGTGATGATGATACTAGTAGTTATGGATCTAATGATCAGGGAGGGCTAAGGATAGGAGACCACTGTTTATGAGACATAATTACAGGATGGTATTCGATTCACCGATGAATCTCAGTTTACTCATACCACATAAGATAAGCATCCCCGTTGGCCGTGAAGCTAAAAACTCATGTACCTGCTGCTCGAATTGCCAAAGGAAGTCTCCTTCTCCCAGCTGGTCTCATTGTCTGGAACTCCGCTCCACTTCAAGTAGGGAGGTTTGTCACAGGGCTGAAGCCTTGGACACGGGCTTGGCACGGGCGCAGGCGGCACCGTGCCATGCCTTGCTGCGCGGGGCTCGGTGCAGCATTGTGCGCAGGAACGGCGCACATCTTCGGGACGGCACACCGAAGAGCGCGCGATATGGCGACAAGGGCTTGGCACGGGCGCAGGCGGCACCGTGCCATGCCTTGCTGTGCGGGGCTCGGCGCAGCATTGTGCGCAGGGAGGGCGCACATCTTCGGGACGGCACACCGAAGGAGCGCACGACATGGCGATGATGCGCGGCACGGGCGTGCAGGCTAGGCGCACCTCGGCCTGGGTTCGGCCAGGACTTGGCTCTGTCTGCGGGCATGGGCGCAGCACAGCTCGGGCATGGGCGCAGCACAGCTCGGGCACAGGCGCGGCACTGCATGGATGCAGGCGCGGCACTGCTTGCAGGGCGGATGTGATTGCTCGGGCAGGGCACAGCTCAGCGCGGGGTACGTGCGCAGGAGCCATGCGCGCAGAAAGCGGAGGAGTGCGCGCGAAAATAGCGGAGTCCAACTGCGCCACGACGCAGGCGACGTGCGCAGGAGACGTGCACGCGCAGAAAGCGGAGGCGTGCGCATGCAAGTCAGAGGTGTGCGCGGTCGGCACGCGCGCACGCCAGGCTGCGGTTGCTGGCGGTTCCTTGCAATTCCGGGCGTGGCTGACTGGGACTCGCAGTTGCTGGTGGTTGGGCGGTTCGGCCAACTGCCCAGCAAAGTGGGCACGCTACCAGGGAGTGGGCGCGCGCTGCCAGGAAAGTGGGCGAATGGCCCACGGCCAGAGATGCTATATAGGCCTGTCGGCCAAGGCTGAGGAAGGCAGCCGAGAGAGGGTAAATCAGCCAAGGAAGGGTGTTTCCATAGGCAGCCGAGAGAGAGAAAATCAGCCAAGGAAGGGTGTTCCATAGGCTGTGAGAGAGCATTCTGTGTAACCTGGGAGGGTTTGAGTGCTTTGTACACCAAGGTGAGAGGGTGAGAGACCTCTTGCATGAGGCAGGTGTGTCTTTGTACTTTTGAGAAGAAAGTAAGAAAAGTTGGGATTTTCCCTGTAAACACTTGTGTCTCATACCTTGGGGTGTTGGCTGGCTAGAGAGTTAGCACCATCGCGAAAGCAATTTTGGAAGCTGAAAATTACCCCGTGACAGTTGGTATCACAGTGGACGAGTCGATAGAGACCGCGAGGAGCCGATTTCATATAGACGACAGACTTCTAAAGATCGTCCAGCACATGATGTAGCTACAGACGATGTTGCACGTAGAGTAAAATCTATGGATGTATCTGGATCATTTTCGCATTATAGATCCTATTACCCGCAGCCACCTTATGATCCATATGGATATGATGCATCCGAGACATTGTCTTCCAGTGATTACTATCCTATGCAGCTTGGAGTATCTTATGGATCATATTTGCTACCGACATATTTAGATGAGCTCCTCCACAGCCATACCATCATCCCAAAGATACTTCTCAGAGTCAGAATTTGAGTGAAAAATCTAAGATATTTGTAATCCAAAGAGAATGCCTTATGGGATGAATATTAAGGAGTACAATGCTACTTGATTAGAGAGATGGACTGATGTTCCTCCAAATTATGCCGGTGATCCAGATATCTACAAACGTCATAGACACTCGATGAGATATTAGATATAGAACAGATCTCTAGATTAATATGTCATTCTTTATGCTTTGTACTTTAAAAATTTAGATATATTTTAATACATATTTATACATTTTATTTAATTTAAAATAATAAAATTATAATATATAATGTAAATAAATATATATTTAGATTAACATTCCTTGTACCAGTACCGAACTCAAAAATTGAACCCAAATATGTAAATAAATATATAATATAATATAATTTTAGAATGATAATCATGATATTAACTTGAAATTCAAAAAAAAAAAACAAAATCAAAAAAATTATACCTATATCGAATCGGTATGTCAAACATACCGTGTGTCGTTACGATATGATACCAATATGATACCAATCCAATGCCGATATGAATACTGATACAGCAATCATTGGCTACAACCCTCAAAGTATAGAGTTATATTTTTAGAAAATATTTTCGACATGCCTAACAGGACCTGATAGGATAGAATGCCAAAGAAAAGCTCTAGGATAGCATGCGAAACATTCCAAAAGAATGAAGGCCTGATTTTCTTTTCTGCTGAGAATAGCATGAAAAATGTTAATGTCACAATCAATGAATATCAAAATCATCCTTAGCAGGATAAATTTAAACTTTAAAGAAAATGATAGGCTTCTTACCAAAAAGAAAAGAAAATGATAGGCAAGAAATTTTTGATGCTTATAAAAACAAAATAAAATCTCCAACCAGCCCTATAGGCTAAAAAATGGCTAATATTTCTCAACAAGATGGTAAATGGTCAAAGGGACAACAATTAGAAACCATGGGATGGCCAACAAGTCCCAGAGCAAGATTTCATTTTGTGAAATTAACCATGCCTGCATTTCAAAAGATGATTTAGTAGCTCATACAGGCTTTGAAGTTGCTAATTTTATGTGCCCTCTCGATCTTAAACTTAGAGGGCTTAATTATAATTGGCTTAAAAAGTCAATCAATTGATCATTCAAAGAACATAGTCGATTTATTTAACATCAATCATGCATGCAGGTTAGATGTTAAAATAATTGGCTCAGAGAATCCAATTAAGTTAGATGTCAAAATACTGCAAGGGAACTGGAGGATACAACTTTTGTGATCTGCAAGGACACCAAGGATTGCAGAGTTTCTTTCTTACACAATTCCCATAAGAAATTTGTTTTGTCATTAGCTGGCGAAAAGCAACAAAAATGAAGCCGGGATGAGTATCAACCTACATTGAAATTTCCATGTTTATAATGCAATGCAAGGCAAAACTGCCAGCCTTCTAGTACTTCAATCAACGATCCCTCTTAGAAAGCTGGTCATCCCAAAATTCATGATTCTTCTGCACCTTGTCAATGAATATATACATGCCACACAGTTTGTGAATATCTTTTAAGTGTCACAAATTTTAGTGTTTCTTCACTATTGACTGCACCATCTCCATTAGAACTCATTCGCTGCGGGGAAACAAACAAAAAAGACAAGTGAAAACCAAATATCAAAATACAAGTTCAATGCTGTAACGTTGTAGTACTGATGATCATATGGAACTAGAAACCACTTTTGGCCACAATATAAAATCATGAAGCAACATTACCAGTGCAATTTAGTTAAGATAATAACAAACAATTAAAATAAACAGATAAATAATTATATAAAGTCATGGACAAAGATTCACCCAACAACAGCTCTTCACATGCCCCATAAGCAAGGTAATCCACCATCTCATTGGAACCCTACAGAGAGAGAGAGAGAGAGAGAGAGAGAGAGCCAGTTCCGTGTAAAAAAAATCCAGCACCATCCAAAAGACAACTTCCAGGAAAGCTGTTTACATTTAGCTGAAAATATAATGTTGCGGAAGTTGTGTTCCACTAGCATAGTAGAAATAAGAAGGTTGGAGCTCATGACAAATTGGAGAATGGCTTTTGCTTTCCCTTGGTGGTCTCTAGCCACCCATTTTAGAATCACCAATAAGATGTCATAATCACGAATGTAAACAAATAAGTCCACCAAAATTCAAATGAATTATTCAGGCTGTGGAGGCTTCCGACTCCGATAAGCAAATCTCGAGTATCAAATTCTCTCCATTTTTTTTCCCTTGCCAAATCATGGAAATCTGCCTCTCAGATAGATCAAAAGACCAAACACTAATGGTATCCAAAGAAAGTTGAATAAATGCTTTGATCTTCACCAACTTCCCTATTTCCACATGTTCCATATCACTGTAAAGTTGTAATGCTGCATTCCTCTCTCAAGGATATTTTCAAGAATACTTAAGGCACATCGATCAAAAATCTAACACTGCAGATACTAGCAGAGCAGACACCAACACCAATGACGGACAATGCAATAAACCCAGACCACATCACTGGGGAACTTGGAATATTGTTTCAAGGAGTCAACACTCAGGATCTGATGGGCACAATTCTACACAAACTTGTCATCTTCAAGTGGCTTCAAGTAAGGTGAAAAAAAAAACATTTCCATGTCCTTAAGATTTCTTCTAATCCTATTATTGACTGACTCAAAGAATATGCTAATAGCAAGTCCCTACCATAGGCAGCAGAATAAAGATATGAACAACAGTCCTAAAAATATATCATTCATTCAAAGGTGATGTTGAAGGAGAATCTGATCACACCTTTATCGACCCTAACATCACTTGCCTCCCATATGCTCCCTTCCACCTTGTGAATAGTGTTCCAAGAAGAATGAAGATCCAAGTTATCCATTTGAACTCCAACTTGTCATCTCCAAATTTTGCCACAAGGTGTTTCAGCCTTTCAGGATTTCATTCCTAAATCAAACTAAAGAATGCTAAATTAGATACTTCTGGTTATCCTAGCTCCTTCCATCCATTTGAAAAGAACATCCTTTTCTATCTCTCCAAAATATTTACAACACTAAACAATATCTTGGACAAAAAAAAAAAGAACGGCTTGGCAGAGCGAATTTGATAGGCCCTCCCCTCTTTACTCCACTCTTCTTTGCAAATCAAACTTCTTCACTATGACGTATATTGCACCCCAAATAGATAATGAAGAAGGATGTGAGAGAATAGAAGCATGGACATGTAAGAGGAAGTGACTTGCCAAGCAATTCAACAAAATAGCAAGGCGATGGGAGTGCTCCTACTCCTCGTCCGCCTATGTTAAATTTATTCTAGTAACATCCACCTAAGCCCCCATATTGCCTTGAGAATTTACTTTCATTCTTAGGAAACGGTATATATACTATGGCTGCTGCTGAAATATCAGAAGCAACATTTGCTGGAAATTCTGTCTCTTTCATTGTTCTCCATCTCTTCCATTAGACAACCTATTGATTTTCCCTGAAAACATCAGAACCAAAAGCATAAGCCTTCTCTCGGCCACTTAAATTCAAAGAATAATCAGATTAGCTGGTCCATATGGAAGCTCATCCATCAACTTCCACATTATGTCTAATCAGCAATGTAGAAATGGCAGTCAGCACTCACCTAATGAATACACAACCATAACATAATCTCGTGTCTAAACATAATTCTGAAAACTTATATTGCATTAGCATATGTCAGATATCCTACATCAATTCAAGAAGCATCAACCAAACAGGACAATAAAATGTAACAAGAGAGATAAGCTATATAATGGGAATTTCAATCCAACATACAAGTTGTGTGCATGTGTCCAGTCACATAAATGAAAAGAATCAGCATCCATGCATTTCTGATGGCATGTATATGCTAAGCAAGTCGAGAAAAGGTTACTTTGAGAATTAAACCAGTATCAGCATGCTAAGATTCCAAATATTATGTTAATAAGCATGGAGCAACCATTCCAGTCCTCAAACTGCTATAAATCAAGTGACATAGAAAAGTAGGGAGGAAGATGTTCTTAGCATTGCTAATGAGAATATGAAAATTTAATGCGTTGATAAGGAAGTGGTTTTTTGCAACATGTTAAAAGCCTAGGACATTAAATTCAGGACTGATATGGAACAAAACTTGAAATATTGAAATTACCATTCGTTTGCTTATATATGGTTGTATTTTGAGTGATGATTCAGACTTGTTCTCATCCTTGAACAATTTTGTTCTCTATCTCAAATTCTTTTCTAGACTCCTTTCTGGTACCAGATTGCCAAACTCTACCAAAATTGGGGAGCCAGTTAGCATCCCAACTTTTTGCAACAATTTCCCCTTGCTTCTCCATCTCAAGTTCAATTCTTCTTTTTTCTGCCCATGCTGCTCCCACACGCTTAGGATTCAATTTTCGTGACTTCCCTAACTTCTTATCCATGTGTAATCCTTTATTTGTGAGACTTTTTTCATGTTCTTCACTTGTTTCAAACCAGGGGGGTGGAGCACCAGTATGCACATTTGCTGGACAGCCTCCAGAAGGCAAAGATATTTGAGTCAAAGTCTGCAATACTAATTACAGGAAAAATGGAAAAAATGTCATTGTCAGCACAGCTTCACAGAAACAACAGTCATCCATCTATTATTGGTAAGAAAACGACAAAAATGTAACTTAAATGAAGATTCTGAATATGGAATACCCCACTGCAGTCTCCTCCAGAATCAGATCTTTGATCCTGAAGGACAAACAATCATGTTAATAGTTTTCCATAATACATGAATAAGCTGGAACACTATGCATCAAAATACGACTGAAATAAAAGGCAGAAAGTGATTATAAGGCTGAATCTTCATTAAGATGACAGATATGTGAAATTCAATTGCTAACAAGGGTTATTTTATGCCAAATTTTGCACAAGTTAACTAGTTAATATAGTGGAGTCAAAGGTCAACAAAATTCTGATTCACACAAAAATGTAGGTTTCCATGTACTCTTGAGAGATGTTTAAGTTCCTTTGAACCTAGCCTCTCGCAGCACAGGTAGTTTGCTGGCGTTTATGAATTTTGGATCTACCATTGACAATCATGCTGCTTTAATACAGGGCAACAATCTCTTATCTATAATATTTTTTGACAATGTGATTTTGAAGATTCTTCACATTTGCTCAAATCTGAGACCAGATCCAACCTTCACTGAATTGATTTGACCTCGTACTTAACAACAAAACTAGTGTAGATAGACAGAGGTGAAGCAAGCATAGAATAACATGACACAATATTGAGAAGACAAGAATCCAATAATTGCATGACAAGAATCCAATAACTGTGCATAGCAAAGGAAATAACAAAATTACATTCCAAAAAACATTTACTAGTATACACTTCAAACAGAAATCTTTCATGCAAGTACGAAACGTTACCACTCTGTTGCCAAAAGACAAACCAACTGAACCTTTCCTTTGTTTCCAACAAGAGTAGCTTGACTGCCTAAGCACATTAGTTAGCAGTTAAAAAATAATGATAATAATAATAATTGAAGAAAAGAAACTCAACATAAAGGAGAAAATCAAAATAAGGCAACAAAAATTAATAATCTTGCACTTGCCCGTCAAATGTCCAACATTTCCCATGGCATGCATGTCCTGAAGACCCACATTTTGCAGCATTCCCCCTTCCAAAGAAGTTGCAACATATGGACTTGAACCAGCACCTGTGGTTCCACTAACCTCTAGAGGGCATACTCGATACCCCTCATTGGTAAGACTTTGTAAAGGCATAACAGTATGAGAAACAGTTGAACTAAAAGTGTGGTTAGAGTTATTCTGAAAATTATCCTTGTTAGAGGTAAGTTCATATTGGATATCTTTTGACAGCCCAGGTGATGGTCCTATATGTCCTTCGCTTGATGCCGAAGCTGCATTCTTCAGTAATTCACAGCCCTTCTCCCACTGCAAGTGCACATTAGTCACGAACAATATCATCACTATTAGAATCAATCACATAAATTGGTGCAATAACTTTATTTTTAGAACATGTATATATAAAATCCTTAAAATTCAGGAATAACTCATAAATTACAGCAACATAGCTGCTGATAAGAAAGAAAGAGTTTGGAAAAAATAATCAAGAAAAGAGAAAGTCCAGGTAGAAAATGTATTCCAGACATGACCATAATCAAAAAATTATACAATAAACCCATCAAAGGAAATCTATACAAGTACAGTTTAAATCCTTAGCAGATATATGCATGACAGATCACAATATGTTCTGAATTCAGGAAATATCAAATAAAACCATGTCAGCAAAAGTCCCTACAACAAAACAGAGCAAATCAAGGGGGGAAGAAAAAGCTCCTAATTGAAATTATTTCCATATGAACGATACCTAAAACTCTATAATAAACTTCAAAATTTAAAGCGATAGCATATAAACACCAAGGCAAAGCTTTCCGTAAGTAACCATCAGTATTTCATCATGTCTTTTCTTCAAAAGTTCCAGACAGAACAAATAAACTAGTCGAATCAAATTCTTTGAACCCAGGCTCTTCCAATGCGAACCCTAAACAAGAGGGATTAATTGAAAAGGATGAAACAGTTACCTTAAGGAGCTCTGCCTCGGAAACCCTAACGAATCGACCCGATCCATCCCTCCCCCGTTCTTCTGTAAGAAACCCTTGATATTCTCCAAATGCTCCAAGCTCGCCAGATGATAGATTGCATTGCTACTGAAAACAAGAGAAGATCACGTGAATAAATCCAAGAAATCTCCAAAAATTATGGCAAAACCACAAAAAGAAACCAATCAAACATAAAAAATTCTAGAAATCACCAAAGCGCAGTTAAAGAAGGGGATCAACCAACCAATCGGAGGCATAAACAGAAGAAATCACGAAAGAAGAAGCGATTACCAGGCAAAGGGGCTGCTGACCTCGTGGAGGTCGACAGCGCAGAAAAGGCACCAGAGGCGGTTGAGTGTGGAGTGCTCGGGGCGGAGGGGGGAGGGGTTGCGGAGGAAGAAGCGAAGGTCTGCGAGCTTCTTATGGAAGTGAGCAAGGGAGGCGGCAAGGGCACGGCGGTGGCCGGAGAAGTACTTGTGGCGGTGGCCCTGGTCATGGTTCAACTTGCAGACCTCACAAAACTCAAACTCTCCTTTGCTTCGCCTCTCCTTTTCTTTCTTCTTCTTTGGCACCATCGGCATGGCATTTTTAGTTCCAACGGCTCCATGGTTTGGGAGAGGAGGAAGAAGGGGCAGCTTGCGACCGTTGGTAGCCACAATAGCTCACTGTAGGTATCCAACGTGATGCTTGCTTTTTAGCGAAAATGCATGAAACGTGAAGATTAATTGTCATAACTCAAAAATAAAATGAACCATCCTAATTTATATCGGATCAGCTCATCTTAATCATCATGTATTCTTATTTAAAACCATCTTTGGTATTATTCTAAGTTTATCTGCATCACCATTTCTTACCATTAGGGATGAAAGTGGACCGAATTATATCCTTTCGGATCCATTTTTGTATGCAAATTTATACGAATATTGACAAAAATTTGAGCATCTGACTAATATCTGTATCCGTATTCATATATTCCATGAAAAATGGATATAGATATTGATAGACAACTATCCAATTCATATCCAGATATCCCAATCCTATTTAATTTTGTCATAACACTGATTAACTTATAAGAAAATATTCAATCATGGTAACATGCTATTGACTTGATTTATCATCCACTTAGTAATATTTTTGATTCTGTGGTCATAAATTTAATTATCTGACTTATATCTATATTTATATCTGTACTTTCAGTATCCAATTTGTGTTCGTATCCATTTAAAATAAATATGAATATAAATTTTTGTGTTTAACTAATATCCATATCCGTATTTATATTCGTCAGATAAAAGAATATGGATATGGATATACTGGTATTCAATTCATATCCAATTCAGTTTAGCCCTGCTTACAATATCCATGTCACCTCAGTCCTCTCCATTTTTTTCCTATCACCTTCAACATTTGTAGAAATATTTGAATATTTTCATAAATGTTCAATATAAATTGAAAAGAAAAATTTCTTGGCAATTATGTTGGAAGAATCATATTTCAATCCAATGGCAACAAAATTGTATGTCTACAAAAACTAACATATTGCGCACATGATGCATGCCAAAAAATTGTAATAAAATAATAAAGATTTAGATGACATATTATCATTAGTTTATGTTGGAAAAAAGTTCAAGCAATCCAAGACAATGCCATATAGTGATTCATATTAACATAATACAATGAGAAGAAAAATAAACTTGGCTTATCAAAGCAACAAAAAATCAACCTTTCGTAGCTAAGAGATTGATATCATTAGATCCAAAATTTAATAAAAATCTACATCAATAATTTGAAACAATAAAATAAGGGAATAAATTAAATAAAATAGAAGGTCTAAGTTGCCATAATGCAATTAATAAATTATAATTGAGTTAGGGTAGGTGTCTCGATAAAATTTAAAACAATATTACTTTTACGCAAAGTGTCTTAGCATACAATTTAGGAAAAGATATTATATAAATTTGTTTAAAAATAGTTCAATGAACATTTTATTTTAACTCTTTCCTTCATAAGAAAATTACTCAACTATATTGCTTTAGAAATTATTCCAGATTTGTAGTATAAATTGATTAGATTCAATTTTCAAATATGATGTATCAGAATTTTTTTATAATTTTGGGATTTAAAAAATCTAAATAAAAGTTCAACATGCCAATACTTGATTCCCAAATTCCTTTCAGATTTCCACTGCTATGTGATTACTACTCACTTATATTAGTTTTCCTTCCAAATTCTTTTATTGTTTAATTGCAGCACCATTTTCTTCCAAATATCATAATAGAATTTAAATTGTCTTTGAGTATCACTAAAATTTTCAGAATTGATTGATGTCTAGAATTGCTATTACTTGATTATGGTTATTCAAATTCTTAAATTTGATTCCCATCACTAATACTTGGTTTTCGAGATACTTCTAAATTTTATTATTATTTCACTATGTTACTATTTCCTTCCAAATATGCTAGCATAGAGTTTTAATTTCAACATTTAATTATGATTAATTTTTCAAAATATCGAAGTATTCCTCCTAAACCATATTCAGATTGTTATTTATTTCCATAAATAATTGATTTCTAGAATTTAATACCATAAGGATTTCAAATATTTTTAAAAAATAGTGTGGCGTATAGGGATGGCAATTTTAGCCGACCCATCGAATATCCAACCTGATCCGATTAGAATCTGAGTGGGTATAGATTCTAAAAAAATATCCAAAATGAATCCAAGTCGGATACTAGTAATGGTATGCTCCATCCTGAACCCAACTGATATAACCTTAATATATATCTCTTTGCAAAATTATAATGATTTGTTATTGTTTACATGTATCCGACCCGATCTAATCCAACCAACCCTTCTTATCTACTCAACCCAACCCGACCACATCTCTACTTGACTCCACTCGATCTAACCAGAGGTAGGTATGGAGCAGATATGGATATGGAGTTTTTAATTATGGGGCGAATACAGGTATGGGCCAACTTGACCCATATCCGATCTGTTGTCATCTCTAGTGGCGGACTACTTGATGCATTATAAAGTAAAGAGAGGGTAAGTTTGGGGTGTAAAAATGATAGATTAAATCAAGAAAGAATACGCCCCAATTAGAACTCAAATAAACATAGTTAAAGTTGCAAATGGTAAAATCATATGCATTCTTATAACAAAACTATACATGTATCACCAACTTTGTGGTAGGTATACTCGTTGTTTTGATCTCACTCAAATACCAAAATAGTTGAGGATTTGTCAAAGATGAAAATGTTACAAGTGTGGAGTCATGCACTTGTCTCTTATATCAAAACAATAAATGATGTGATTGTTCAGTAGGGTTGGGCTCCAATGCTTTTGTGATGTATAATCCATGTTCTTGGGTATTGTCTTGTTAGAGTACTATGCATATCCTAGTGCATACTTACGATGGGTCCTAAACCAGGTTTGGGCTCCATACATGATAAGTAGGTGGTTCGAAAGGGGCTTTAATGCCCATCCTTCCTTAGCAACTCATGAAAAAATAGTCGAGATGCCTGCTTGGGTACTCACTAGGGTACACAAAGTGTTATACATCTCATTTCTCTCTATTAATGTAATTGGAGATTCAAAAATTCAATAAAATGAATGCATTTCTAGAGAAGGCAATTTAGAAATGATAGAGTTGGAGCTAAGAATTTCACAGAAATGATATACATGGAGGACTACCATTATAATTTTGATTATTTTACTCTCGTAAAAAATGTATTAAAATTACTTAATCGATCAAAAAAAATTTTGATTGCTCTATAACGAAATAGAATACCAAATACCTATGTAACTAGCAAATTAAAGATTTTTTGTTGCAATGATCTTCAATATGGAACCTAATTGTTGTAGCAAATTAAAGAAGAAATATTTAAAGGTGCTAGCTTATCAAGCTGGTAAAGTTCTTGGTAGATGGACTAAGTAATCTAGGATGAAATTATGTCTCAACTCAATTTGGAGGATTAGGGATATTTGTATGAGTAGACAAAAAACACACCTACTATATAGCTCATTACCTACGGGCCCTTCATCAAAAGAGGAAAAAAAAATCAAAGTTAATACATTTGAACTTGTGACTAAACCACCATTCAAGACCAAATATTCAATTGGGATACATATTGGAGGTAGAGGAAAGCTAGAATTTTGATCGTCTACCGAGTTAACCATTGGAGAAGGAGACAGCTTAAAACTCTGGGAAGAGTACCATGTTGATCACCATTAACTAGGGACAAGAAGAGGATTGAGCTCAATGTGGCTTCTTGTTTACTGACTCAAACCAAATCAATATGGTTGCATGGGGTTGACCGAGTGTTGAACTCATCAGTCTAAATAACAGCCATGTAAATTTCCATCTAGTTGACGCGGGACCTTTTACCCTGTTTTAGGAGCCCAAGATTCTCCAACAGTAAAAACATGCAAGCATGAGCCCCTAGAGACTGTATACCTCGGGACATTCATAACTTCTGCAGGTGTAGGGTCCTTTTAAGAACCAATAAAGCCCTAGTTCTTTGACTAGGTTAAAGCCACATATTTCAAGTTTATCCTATCGAAAAGAATCCAGGATTGGATATCTGTTCATTGAAAGGCCTGTGTGGAAAGGATAGGATGGCCCAAATCCTATAGGATTTGGAAATCCTATGGATTAAAATCCCATTTTCTTTCCTAGACACTGTTTGAGGATTGAATTATGGGATAAAAAACAATAGGATTTGGCTAATCCTACAGGAAAAAATAATGAGTTCTGGAGATCATTATTTTTTTCCTTACGATTATTGGGCTCTGTCTTTCCACCCCTATCGTGTCGACGCGCGATCTCCTCCCACATTCCCGCCCTCCCCCTCTTCCGCCTCCTCCCCTTTCCAAACGCCCCCCTCCTTCCTCACCCTCCTCCGCCTTCTCATCTCCTCTCCCACGCCCTCCGTCTCCTCGCCGCCTCCGCCGGCCGCCGC
>KE506349.1:32159-55258 GCA_000441515.1 Elaeis oleifera
CCTCACCCTCCTCCGCCTTCTCATCTCCCTCTCCCACGCCCTCCGTCTCCTCGCCGCCTCCGCCGGCCGCCGCGAGGGCCCCTCGGCGCCACTGCCCTCAACCTCCTCGTCGCCGTCCTCTCCCGCTCACACCACCACAACTCGCACAGCGCCCATATGCTTGAGTGAAACCCCAATCGGAACCAAAGAAACCCTCCGATCTCCCTCAAGTTCTCTCCTTCCCACAGATCTCAAAAAGAGAATGAAACGAAAGAAAAGACACGAGAAGAAAAAAATGATCAATCTTTGTGAGAAAGGTCTTACCTTCGAATTTTTCCGTTTATCCTTTGTTTTCGTTGATTTTTCTTATGATTTCTCTCCTTTTATCTCTGTTTGACGTCCTCAGAAGTCTCAACCGGGTGGCCGGCTCGGAGGGCTTTGATGGCTAGGTTTAGACAATATAAATGAGTATAAATATTAAAAATAATTTAATTTAATATTAGAATATATATAGATTAGAGTTGATCATGGGTCAAACGATCTGACTGGCCCACCTAGTCCAACGCTTGGACACTAAAAATTAGGCCCATAGGACGAGCCTGAGCCAAAAAATTAAAAAAAAAATTTCTACACAAAAATTTAGCTAGGCTGGGAAAATTAAAAATTGGCTTAACCTATCCCAAGATAATTATATATATTTCATACATTAATTATATTAACTAATTATATATTATATTAATAAATACTAGCTTATAACTCATGCGACACAAGGGATGCTATTTTTTCTTGAACAAAAATGTATTTTGTGTACCTAATGTTAAAAAATTTATAAATTAAAAAGTCAATATAAATAAATATATCATAGGTAATATCAATTGTTCTAAATGAAAACATAAAATCAGATTATTTAAATAGTATGATGATAAAAAGTAACATATTTTTTTTATCTTTTGCTGATATACAAATCATTTTTTAAACAACATTTTCAGTATCAATTGTTTTGAAATACTCATCATCAAGGAAGCACGACCACTTATTTTCTTCCCATGCACAACTCTTTTCTTCATAATTTATTAATAATAAAACTTTCATCTTTATTGCTTCAATCTACAAAAATAGTTAGTTATTAATTATTAAAATAAAATAGATAAATATAATCATTCATATATTAAAAAAATAGAAATAAATCACTCACAATGGATTTTTTTGATTTTTCTTATCTTCTAATTCATTACATGCATCATTCAAAATTATTTAAAAATAATATAGCTTTGTCCTTCTTTTTGAGATTGTATTCATCAACTTTAAATTGAAAGATATAACCTTTTCTTATAGCTTTTTTATTTCTAAAAAATAATAGAACCATCATCTTTTTGCATAAAGAGAAATACATAACTTTATATTATCAACTAATCGATTGGATGAATAAAATATGAAATATATGTTACATATACCTTATCCATATATAATTCTTTAGCTGGTTTTCTATTAACCATTAAGCAACTTTATCGAAAAAAATAAATGATGTAAATCTAGTATAACCTTTAACATGAAATTGTAATCAGTATGTAAAGAAAAGAAAAGAATAGAATCAAATCAAAATTTATTATAACTAATAATAAAAA
Source organism: Elaeis oleifera (assembly GCA_000441515.1). Lineage (NCBI taxonomy): Eukaryota > Viridiplantae > Streptophyta > Magnoliopsida > Arecales > Arecaceae > Elaeis > Elaeis oleifera. The sequence continues at coordinate 33,764 of KE506349.1, forward strand.
TTATAATAGATATAAGCAAGAGATGTAATATTAAAATATGTAATATATAAATTTTCTTGATCTAAAGTAGACATTTAAATGCGAAACAAATCTTAGCATGAGATACTTAAACTCTATATTGCATCGTTACACCAAAATCCAATATTAGTACATCTCACTTTTTTTTGATAAACATAATAAGCTATATAGTACTATCTAAATTTTATTTCGATATCGCTAATTAAAACCTCACAATTAAAGATAGTTTTTTATAAATTAAATAATTTAATATTAATTATAATTATATATCTTCAAATATAAATACTAAATTTCAAAATTTTACATTATATATGAATAAATTTAATATTATATAAGTTTACTTATCTGTCCATTACAATCCCACTCAATAGATTTTATCTCTTGAATTATCATCCTTCTAATAGATAATGGATTACTAGAAGCAGTTTGTTAATGACTTTGGGATATAATCTCTTAAACATCATTCACACATGATAAATCTTTACTAAAAAATTATAAAATTTAGTTAGTAGTTTTTTATATAATTCACAATAAGATAATGAATAAGTAAACGATATCTATGATTAAAACTTTCTACTTTTAGTATATCCAAGTTAACATAAATTTTTGTTGCACTAATAGAGAGTAGATAATGTTCACCTATTATATAAATTTCTTGTTAACAATAAAAATTCTAATATCAAGGAGAAAATTAAAAATATTTTTGAATACCTCAAATATTTTAATAATTGTTGATATTACAATTAGTATGGGATGAGTAAAATTTTGTAAAATTTTAGTTTCACCAATACAATCAGTAGCATTGCCCCAAAGGTTGACCTTTATCCATAGTCCACTATAATAACATCTAATTAAATTAAAAGATAAATAATATATTTTTAAATAAATCATATATTATATAAGTAAATATATACTCAAGCATCAACAACTCCAAATTTTTCTTTAATATTTAAATTTTAACTTTACTAAAAAAAAGAAACATTTGAGCTTTAAGTATGAATATTCTCTAAAGATCCAATAATAATTAATTTTCAATAACATCTACAAAATATAGATATAAAAAATATTTATTAGTTGAATAAAATAATCAGAAGATTAAGCAAAATACAGGAGTAGTTTTTGTTCATACCACTAAGATATATATGATTATTGACTCGATTCACTATTTCATCATAATTTATGAAGTATAATTTATCTAGAGGTGGACATATCTCATATTTTAATATTTTCTTCAATTTTATAGTCAAAAAGAAAAGATCTTTTATCATTTTTTATTGGATAATACATTCTATTAGTATATATAACTTTCAAATTAATAATCAGATATATATGCTCTTCTTTAATAAGCATATAAAATTTTTATACAATATTTTTCTTGATTATAGCATGCATATGATTATGCTAACAAACCAACAAATCAAAAAATATAGTATTAATAATTATTACAAGAAAATGATAGCAAATATAAGAGTGAAAAATATTTGAAAATAGGAAAAAGGTACCTTTATGTCTGTAATGAGTATGTCCAAACTTATAAGTCCATTTTATTCTTTATATTAATTGAATCCCATATTCTGTCAGTTCTAATCTTTATTTTCTAGTTATCTCTTTTATTTGTTAACTCATTCAATAGATTACATTACATTTTGAGTTGATTAAGAATCTATAATAAATATGCATTAATATGTATAAAAAAATGAAATTAAGATAAAAATATTAGCATGTAATTACAAATCTTATATATTAAAAGTAGCAAGTAGATTTAAAAAAAAATCTCCTTATAGATAATATTCTTCATTGAATAATAATTATTAAAATACTCATCATTATTTTTCAACACTTTTGAACCATCTTTGCTAGTCACTCTAGATTGTGTAACATATAGCTGTTCATGACTAAATATAGATCTTGATAAATATATTTCAACTTGCTTTAGTAATTGACCTTGACTCTTATTAAATATCATAGCAAAACATACAGAAAGAGAGAATTGTCTTCATTTCAATATGAACGACTATTTAGATTCAGTTAGAGATGAGACTACTCTTGAAATAAACACATGATCACCAATATTACTTCTACTGATAATTTTAATTTTATAATTTTAAAAATAATCTTGTAATTATCAATCAAGTATGATTACAAAGATCAGTACTTTGATTCAAATTTCTTAGTAATATCACTGGTATTTCTACCTTTAACTTTAACACATGATTTGAGAATCCAAAAAATTTTTAAGAATTAAGAAACTCGATAGGATACAAAAAATCTTCTTCTATACAGTTAGATAATATTCTGCAAATTAAAAATATAGTTAGTAAATAACTTCCTTTGTAGATATTGAAGAAAATATTTTCTTATTTATTATATCAATAATTTCATTTGTAGATACAAGAATAGCTCTCTCATTTAAATATTCTCTATTAAGTAATTTTGAACTTAAATTAAATAAAACTTTGGATTATATCATTATGTATATCATTCTATGGTATGATGACTAAATTTGATGAAAATTTAATGACTTAATTACTAAATTAGTCTCTAAGGATTGACCTCAAATTTATTTGAGTCCTTGACCTTTTAAAAGTTGCAATATTATGTATGACATTTAAAAAGTGTTTAAATTGAGCCACTATCGTTAGTTGAATGCTATTAACTCAAACGAAATTACGCAGTTGGCATATATTTTGTGATGAGGCAAAAGATGCCATGTCAAACATGGATTAAGACAATAAAACCTCACCACATCACCTTCTTAACCTAATCTCCTAACCTATTTCTAACTCTGGTTGGAAGAATTAAAAGTTAACCTCAACCAAGCCTGATCTCTTTGTCCGACCCTAATCTCCGACATCTCTAGGTGCTCGTCTTTCTCCAATCACACACCAAGAACCAGAATGCCACCAGTCGCTCGTCTCTCCCTCCGGTCGAGCATCGAGCACTGGCACATCTCTTTTGGCTATACATCGAGCATCACTGACCACGCAAGCCTTAGTCTCAAGCAGTGCTAGGGCAAAGAGCAGAGTGTGGCATAGCCCTCTCTGCTGTTAGACTTTGGTGCCTCAAAATTCAACCCACAGCAAAAAGCCCACAACAGTGAAGCCCAAGATGAAGGAGACCCATAGGCGCGGCCCACAGCCACGCACAGGCATAGCCGTGCATAGGCCTGTAGGCTCGACCTGTGGGCACCTAGGCCTGCTGGCACCCACGGCCCATAAGCGCACGTGGCCCGCAGGCGCACGCGGTTGGCACGCAAGCGCATGGGGCCTGTAGTGTGTGCGACCCAGAGCATGGCCCAATGCGCATGGCCTAGGGTGGAGTCGTGATCCACCACATGGTCCAGGAGATTGTTGGACTGCAGTATTTGTTACGATCCATCATACAAGCACATGATCGTGGGCTGTTTTGCATGATCAGATGACTTCGGATGCATGCAGGCATGATCTGACAGCTGAGACGGATTTTTGAGATCTAACAGGAGTCTGGATTCGATTTGAACTCATTATGGGTCCTTTAAAAAGGGTAGATGGCCTGAGAATTGGAGAGCATGGTTGAGGATCTAGTAATGGCTGAGAGGGGCTAGCAACGGCTAGAGAGTCTCCTTTGGGAGGTTTTGAGAGTATTATAAGGATTCTTTTATGCTTCTTATTGAGATAGAGAGATTGATATATAAGAGTTAAGAGGATATGATCTCTTCCTGTATTTGTTCTTTTTTCATAGTGAAGCTTGTATGCCCATAGAGGTAAGTTTTGGGCTGATCCATGTATTTGGTTGTGTCTTGTACATCTCTCTTCTTCCTTCCTATTATGGTATCAACATCATCAGTATTTGTGATCTTCGATGGGGATCGATCTGTATTACACACTCGTAAGGGATCCTCCCATTAAGTGGTATTAGAGCATGCGGTTGTTCGAGTTATAGCAGTATCGATCGAGATTGAAAAAGATGGAGAAGATAGGCTCAATCAAGATAGAGATCAATCGGTATGATGAGAAGAGCAATTTCTCCCTATGGCAAGTAAGAGTGAAAGATGTGCTCATCCAATAAGGGTTGATTGATACTCTCTTATGTGAAGAGAAGTCGACTACTATGGAGGAGGAAGATTGAAGATGGCTCCAGATGCAGATGGTGAGTGTGATTCATTTGTACTTGGCAGATGATATGATGATCTATGTATTTAGCGAGACTTTTCCGACGGTGATATAGACGAAGCTCAAGGAGATATACATGACGAAGTCACTCAGCAATACTCTCTTCCTCTGGAAGCAGTTCTACCAGCTACAAATAAGTGAGGGACAGAGCATGCAAGAGTATCTCAGCAACTTTCAGAAGATCCTCACTGATCTTCTCAATGTTGATGAGAAGGTTGAAGAGAATACCAGGACATTGGTCTTACTTTCATCATTTTCTTCTTCTTTTGAGTCTTTGGTGATCGCTCTTCTTGTGGAGAACAGTACCATCAAGATGGATGGGATCACTTCTGCACTTATCCAGAATGAGGTTCTCAGGTAGAAGAATCGAGCATCGAGTTCAAGTGGTGACTTAGCTTTGGTGGTGACTGGATGTGGTGGTGGCAAAAGATGAAGCAGCATAGGATCGCAAGGTGGGCGATCCATGTCCAAGTCAAGGAACTACAGCAAGATTAAGTGTTACAGGTGTGATGAGTTGAGGCATCGAGTCAGAAATTATCCACAACTCATAGATCAGATAAAGGCTACTATAATGACAATCCAAGGTAGTGATACAGAAAAAATGATGATGTTTTTTGGTGTCTAATAAGATATCTACTTCTTTCCTATAGTGAATTTTAGATTCTACATGTTTGCATCATGTTTATTGCAGAGAGGAGCTGTTTAACTCTCTAGAGAGTAGTAAAGATACTATTCATCTATCAGATGGATCGAACTGTGTAATCAAAATATTGGGACTGTCAGCTTACAGACTCATGATAGAGCAGTGAAGAAATTGAGCGAGGTTCTATACATACCCAATTTCAAGAGTAATCTAATTTCACTTAGTAGACTGGATTCAAGCAGCTATAGGTAGAGAGCTGATGATGGAGTTCTGAAGATTTTGCATGATAGTAGGATTGTGTTGAAGGAAAAGAGATATGGAGGACATTATCTCTTGATAGGGAGCTTAGTGCGAGGTGGAGCTTTAGGAGTCAGTGAGAGCTCAAAGCGAAATGGAGCTCTAGGCACAGGTGGATTGGATATGAGATAGGAGACTCAAGATGATGACAAACGATGTCGCAGGGTCAAATTTCAATTGCTGTAGGAGGCTACCCAAGCAGGTCTGAGATCAGGCAGGTTATAGCACATGACAGAGATAGGATCAAGCAGCTTGGCTCGACTTTCATGTTTGCCCATCTATGAGCAGTCAAGCATTTGCCCTAGAGCATAGGGACGAGATCATTCAAAAGCTCTCAAAGTTATGTAGAGATCAATGTCGAGTGAGTAGAGATTGTTGGGTTTTGACGCTTCGAAATTCACCTATAATAGAAAAGCCCACAGCAACAAAGTCTAAGATGGAGGAGACCCGCAGGTGTGGGTCACACATAGTTCTATAGTCTGTAGGCTCAGCCTGTGGTGCCCAAGCCTGCTGGCACCTGCGGCCCACAGGCATGCATGGGGCCTGCAGCGTGTGCAGCCCAGTGCGTGCGGCCCATGGCGGAGTCGCGGTCCACCGTATGGTCCTGGAGACCGCTTCACGCAGTCCATCATGGTGTTTGTCGTAGTCCATCGTGCGAGTGCGTGATCATGGGCTGTTTTGCATGATCGAATGACTCCGAACACATGCGGGCGTGATCTGACGGTTGAGACAGTTTTTTGAGATCTAATAGGAGTCTAGATTCGATCTAGACTCATTATGGACCTTTTAAAAGAAGACAGGCGGCTTGAGAATTCGAAAGCATGGCTGAGGATCTAGTAGTAGCTAAGAGGGACTAGCAATGGCCAAAGAGTCTCCTTTGGGAGGTTTTGAGAGTATTGTAAAGGTTTCTTTTGTGTTTCTTGTTGAAAGAGAGAGATTGATGTATAAAAGTTGAGAGGGTGTGATTTCTTTTTGTGTTTGTTCTTTCTTTCATAGTGAAACTTACATACCCTGCAGAGGTAAGTCTTGGACTGATCCATGTATTTAATTATGTCTTTGTACATCTTTCTTCTTCCTTCCTGTTTCAATATCAATATCACCAGTATTTACAATCTTGGACGGAAGATCCATATTCCGCACTCATGAGGGATCTTCCCAACACCTGCCACCACTTCACCACCAAAGCCTAGGAGCACGGTGTGGCCCTCCATGTGAGCCTATTCCTCGGGTATTCGCATCCCCTGGTGTTTTCTTCTTCCTCACAATGCAAGTCTAAGAGCCTAGCCTCATGATGGGCCCTAGCCTTGGAGGCAAGTGCTCCACCAAAGGTGCTCAGAGGTCACCTGTTGTGGCTTACCAGTGCTTGAGCCATAACCCAAAATCCAGGCCTCAGATGTCAACCTATGTTGAGATTCTGAAGCCTCTCTTTATGTGGATTTTGTTATTGTTGTACTTTTAAATGTTCTTACTTTGGCTATATTGGGATGAAGACAATATTTCTACTTCATTGTGTCATCATGATTTAGTTTTATTATCAATTGGATATTGCATGTAATCATGGTACCAACTGGAATAAAAGATGTGAGTTTTTTATCCATTTTCTAATTATTTATGGTTTATTGTAATAAGTTTATTGGTGGCTCAAGAGTTAAAGAATTTTCATTGTGAAAGTCCCCATGGGGCTATCCAACAAAATGATGGTTTCTATATGAAATCCGGCATTATTTGATTATGATGGAAGAGCAATGCAGAATTAGCACATTGGCATGTAATCCTGTAGCTTATCTTACTTTAGATTAACTGAATGCGGATGAATGAACAACAGTAGAATGAGTTATCATCTTGTATTTACCGATTTGTACAGATCTCATGGATGTTCAAGTGAGACTACAAAATACAGAATAGTTACGAGCACAAAGAATTGGTGCCATGAATCCTGAATACAAATTATTTCTAGTTTGCTAGATTACATTGGCCCGTATTTGGCTTATTGTGGTTATCAGCTGTATGTAACAAACTTCTGTGTTCATGTGCATGCATTTATAATGAGCAGTGATGTGCTCTTATTGCTAGAGTGATCAAAAATATTATATTTATCATACTTCTAATTCTATAGAATAGGGTGAGTCAGATCGATCCACAGAGATCTTAGGCAGTTGTGTTTGAAACATAAAGTAAGAAAAAATTCAGAGTTTTATGTGTGTTGAAATCATTGTTTAAAAATCTAAATAAATAAAAAAATATATTCTAAATTAATGGTAAAGGTGATCAAGGAAGAAAGATCTCAGGGATTACGAATCATTCTTTTGCAAAATAGATTTTAGTACAAAAAATCATTCAAGGATGGCTTGTTATGAATGGCCTTTTGAGTATAATTTATCTCTATCTGAGTATGGATTGTATCCTTCGAATAACGGCTCATTCCTTTATGAGTATAAATTATCTCAAGAAGTTTTATAAAAAAAAAGATAAGAGATCAGATCTTAAGACAACTTATTTCTTCTTAAGCATGCATCGTATCTTTCAGATCGCAACATCTTCAAAGAAGATAGATTGTTTAGATGAATGATCTAAACATTCATATCAAATAAAATGAGCATACATTGAAAAAAAATATTTTTTATTCTTTGTATGAAAAGAGTACATAAAAATAGATTCAGAAAAAGCAAATTTGATTTACAAAAGAAGTCATTTCCTCTTCGAGATTGAAAAGTTTAGCCACGCATGGTGTTGATTCCGCTCGCCATTGCTCCCTTCTTGTTGGAGAAGAACTTGAAGAAGAAACAGCAGAGCCTCCTTATGCCACCACAGAGCTCTCTCTCCTCTCTTCCTCTCTCTCTCTCTATTCTCTGTATCTTTCTTATAATTTTGCTCTCTTTTCTTCTCCCTTCTCTCAGGTACCCTGCACCTCTTTTATAGCCTTCACGGCCTCCAAAATCCTAGCCATCCACAGTCTCATAAATCCTCTCGTATTCCTCTCTCTTTCCTATTTTGATTAGGACATCCAAAACCCTAGCCGCATCCCAAGCCTTGTCTCGGGCCCGCATCTAGTGAACCATTCGCTCGCACCTGTTCATTTTGAAGATCCAATCATGCCCAAGACCATGCCCAATCCGCTGCGCGCATGAACGTTGCTCTGCATGAAGCTGCGCTTGCATGAAGACCACGCTCAAGTCCCAGGCATCCACTATCGAACCCGATTGCACCCGTGTCCGCATGAAGCCCGCGTGAAGTGCGCTTGAATACAGCTGCACACCCGAATGCGCCATACCCACATCCAGACCTACCTGCACGGACACGCCCGCCAACCCGCACTCGTGCGCTCTGTACGCCGCGATAAACACCAAAGAATACTATTCCTATGAGCCGCACATGAGCCCAATGTTAATCAGCTCATGCACCATGCGTGCACCGCATGGTACTATTTTGTAAGCTACGATCGTACGGCTGGTTTTTATGCACCGCACATGGACCGCGTGGCTTTTTTTTTTTTGACTTCGGGCTTTGGACTTCGAGCTTATAACTTGTGTGATTTCTTACAAAGAAGACAAGAAGTATCAAATTCTACGTAATATGAATCAGTTAATCAAGATTTTAATATTTTATGCTCTAAATAATATACTTATCAAGTAGCAAGCTTGTGCCTGTAGAGCTGGACATTTTACACGTGGATTTGCTATTTATGCTGTTAAAATTTAGTTAATCCTGTTAAATTTTCATTAATGTGACATCATCAATAATTTGTTACGACTAACAATTCCATCCAGATGCTCAAGTAACAGCATTCACTGACCATCACAGTTTCTATGATTCTTCCTATAAGCCCATGAGTTATTTACTGAAAATGTTGATGTTAATGTCAACATGCCAACCATAATGAGCAACACACTATTGGAAAGTACAATGCTGGTGATTCCATATGGTAACATTTGATCAATATATCTTCCTACTGAACCTTCGTTCCTACAGCTTGTCTTATAAACCTGCCAAATTCTAAGTAGGGCATGAAATGAAAGAACCATGCAGAAGTGCCTGATCATGATAAATCAAGGCTGCAAGACACCTGTATAATCTGTAATTTGATACGATGAACATAAATCTCAAAAAAAAATGTCCTTCTAAACAAACTTAACCTCTAGTAGATTCTTTTTTCCTCAAGTAGATTTTTGGCTTCTAGCATCTAGCAGGTTCTCACAATTTATCTCAACAGAGAAATAAAGTGTTGAAAGAGTTTTCTCAGCACACCATATTACAATAACTCTATATGCCGCCTGATTAGTGTCACCACAAAACTTCCACATGAATATCATGACTAGGAGGTTCCATTTGGCCGACTAATGTCCATCATCAATTAGTAGGTTCAATAATAATGTACAAGTTGCTCTGCTCTGTTTCAGAGGCTACCTCTCCTTGTGTCATCCGCCGACTGCATTTATAGATTGGATATCGTTCCACTCAGCACCATTAATAGAATGGGTCTCAATTCTGCATGACTTCACATTCAACCCTGGTGAAATATAGCATAAAGCCTAAAAAGACTGAAAGTTTGCGCTCACTGGATTGGGCGATGCTTGATGAGCGGCCGGAGGGAGATGCATGACCAGAGATGGCACTTCTCGGGACTGAGGCTTGGGTGACCGGTGATGCTTGGTGTATGGCCGAGAGAGATGTGCTGATGCTCGATGTTCGGTCGGAGAGAGATATAGGCAGCCAGAGGCATATTGGTTCTCGATGTGTGGCCATAGAGAGACAAGCACCTGGAGAAGAGGGAAATGAGAGTCATACAAAGAGACAGGTCTTGGTTGAGATTAATATTTAATTCTTCCAACTTGAGTTAGAAATAGGTTAGGAGATAGGTTAAGAGGTGATATGGTGAGTTTTATTGGCTTAATCCATATTTGACGGGGCATATTTTGCCTTGCCATCTGTACAATTCCATTGGAGTTAACAGCCTTGAATTGACGGTAGTGGCTCGATGGAAACGCTATTATAATGTCATAGATGAGATTGCAACTTTTGAAAGGTATTGAGGTCAATCCCCAGAGACTGCCTTAGTAATTAAGCCAAAATTTAACCAAATAGTCTCCATCCCTCTCACCACTACCGTCATTACCAATTTCAGTATCCAATTACTGAATTAAGAAATATCTTGAGTATTCATGATATGAGCTTCATCGTACATCAATCTCATATTAGTTTGTAGCTTGAGTACATAAAAATGATTCTATAAATATAATCTATTAATAGAAGCTTGAATAATATCTTCTCTTCGACATTTAGGAATAACAAATAGAATCAGCTTAAAATCTTCACCGAAAAGTACCACCTTTCCTCCAAAAGATTTATATATACTTTCAAGATCTATGTAGCATAAAATCTAATATAATATATAAAGAAAGGGCCAAATTGGTGATCTTTTGATAAATGACATTTTGAGTGTTTGACAAGTGACATTCCGAGTATTTAGTATGATTTATTACAATTTAATAGGAAGAAACAGGTTGATGACTTTTTAACAAGTGACATTCTGAGTGTTTAGCATTATTTATTATAATTTAATAAAAGAATTTATATTAATCGTTAGGAGAAAAAATTATTTATTAATTATTTTCAATATTAGATCAATTAATTAGCTTCAATTATTATTCTATTTAGCTTTAACAAATATACAATTTTCTTTCATATACTCTTCTTTTTTTTGTTACCCTATGCATCGCATGGGTTTTAATATCTAGTATTCCTTAAACTTTTGTCCACAGCTTCGAAACAATACCTATGAGTCATTGGAGCTTCATCCCAAATAATAATACATGTATTTATCATTAACTCTGTAATATAACTACTAGATTTAATCTCACACACTATATTTTCATTGATAGTTATTGAAATACAAAATCTTAAATGTACAGTTATCCCACCAGATAGAAGTAAAGCAGTAATATCAGAAGATACAACAGCTAATATAATTTTTCTTCAGCTCTAACTGTAGCTAAAATAATCTCATAAACATAGATTTTTTTAGTACCACCATATCCATAAATAAAACAAACCACCACTATTAGCTCAAATTGTCCCCATAACAGTTTCATAGATAACCAATTGTTCACTACTAAGACCAATAAATATTTTTAATATTTCTCTATAACTTCTTCAATATTATAAGATAATTCTTTTAGAATCAAGTGATTTTATTTTTGATCAAGAAGACTTGCATCTGACAAAGATAATTGAGGAAAATCTTTCACAGACTTACCATCTTTAATCAATAGCTGTTCAATTTAAAAATATATTTTTTAATTATGATTTGATAACTGTAATTGATCAAATTGAAGAATTTATCTTTGATTATACATAACATCTTTAGAAACTAATTTTCAATTATTCTTCCAAAGTTGTAGTGGATCCGATACCTGACAAAATAAAATATTGTAATAAATAGAGCTCTCATTTGTGGATCTGCTGTCCAATAACAATTTTGGTCAAATATTCATTCTATTCTTTGTCAGAATCTAATAAATCAAGAGCATAACATGCATTCTTAATATTTGAGTATGTGACACCATTTGCAGTACAAATATCTTCAAACATGTAGGCCCTTTTATAATGTTTAAACACATTCTTAGATAAAATCTCTCACCACTTATAGGATGTGCATAATTATTTTCTAATACATCTTCAAAACAATCTTCATTTCTATTCCTTCACATTACCATGCCATACCCAATAATTAAAATTCAGTATAAGTTAAAGCTTGTGCATCCTCATATCTTTGATTCATCTTCATCCACTCTGTGAACATGGTATCTTCAATTTGAGGCGATTTAGTATGATAAACAAGTTAATTAGCAAAGTCATGAAAATAATGGATTGCTGATAGAAAGATGAAAACTAAATCTCTCAACACCAGATTCATGATAATTAATATCAAAATCAAATATTCTCCAATATACCTCTAAAGTTGAAATATAGCAGCAATCTAAAAATTACTTAATCTCATCCATAACTAGTATATGGTCCTCATTGTTCATACTAGAATCATCTCCAATTTCCTCTAAGATTATAGTTCCTCGATCTGAGCTTTTATTTATATACTTAAACAGATATTTAATTGATCGAGAATAATTACATCACTCAACATTAATATGAGTCTGATACTTTATCAATAATTTAATATTATAAGGAACCATATAATGATTATCAAGTAATATTCTATTTTTTCAACAACTCTACCATCATTACTTTATTGATATATTGAAAACTATCACCATCCACTATAGTTATTTCATTAAACTTCTTTAGAAAGTGTTTTGTGTATTTGTTATTGATCATGCAAGGAAAGAAGGATTGACAACCCCATAAGATCCATGAGTCATAATTGTTGGACAACTTCAAAAGTAATTGGATCAATTTTATAATCAAAAATTTCTATACTAATGATACGGTCTATATATATAGTAGAAGAGTATTTATTATTATCATGAAGGAATAGAAGGATATGAGCATGTGGAAGTAATCAATAATAAAAATTGATAGAAAAAATGAAAATAACACAAACCTACCTCAACTCTCTTAAATATTTTTCATATTTTAAATCATAAAAAAGCTTATCTTATTTTATTTTGAAGACTCATGAAATGATATCAAGACGTTCAGAAGGCTATTGACATAGTATCTTTTCCAAGCAATAACTAAGTTCGTGCTATTTAGAATTACAAGTAAATATGATAAATAGATCAGGATAATCTATCCATCAATAAATTAGCATAGTATATTGATAATTTTACATAAAATGTCTAAGACTACCAGTAAATGAAGAAGGCAATACAATATGCTTATTAATTGATAAAGCTTTAGTGTCACCTTTAAGAATAGCATCCTTCAACCCATAATATAATTTTGATTAAAGCTAAAGTTGGTTCTTTCCAACCTAACAAAGATAGTTCTCTTCAATACAAGTATAGAAAATAATAATATATTGCTGAAATAGTCTATCTTTCATACTAATATATGATCTTCAAATACTCGATATTGTAATCAATAAGTATAAAATTTTTTATACTCATATTTTGATGTTTTATTATTATTTTTAGCAAATTTCTTCTTATAATACCAATATGGAACCATCTTCATCATATGCAAAAAGTAATAGATTCTACATTGCCATAAAACTAAGATGTATTTCACTAATACGATATAAACCATTAGTTTTTTTTTGGTAAAGATATAATTCATTAGTTTAGTGTTTAATAATAATATCACATCCAGAAGAATGTATATCAAAATCATCAATAATTAAAACAGCAACCTCAAAACATGAAAGGCTATTATAGTTTCTTGTATTTCTATTTTATTACTCAAAAATCAAAGTCTGATCTTCTTGTATTAGATTCTTGAAATCTATCACGTGCTATTTGAAAAACTCGAACTCAAAGATTGCAGTTGTCTAATATCTATATTAAATTCTTACGATATCAGAATCTAAAGAATTTGATCCATAATTCATTCCTAAACAACCGACTCTATTAGAGACCTCATTATCAGTATCATAAATATATAATTGAGCAAATTTAGGCTTGTTTTCCTAAATAAGTAATAATGACCTAATCTTATGATAATTTTGGCCATTCAAATGGAAGACATAAGGGCCTGAACCATAATTAATAGAGTTATCAATATTTCCTCCCATTGAAGTAAAGAAAAAATAAATTATATATTCTTATATTTCTTAGAATCTTGCTAATCTCCGGCCGCCATTATAGGCAAGTAGTTCATCAAGTACTTGAGATATATTTTTAAAAAGTAGTAGACTTACTCCACCATCTGAACAACATACACAAAATTTGAATTTAAAATTTTTAGATTTATTGTCCTCTTTTGATACCATAGAATAGCATCACATTATTCACATACACAGTCAGGCCTACCAAAATGCCAAGGTTAAGTAATCTTCCTAAAAAGTAATGATAATGATAGAAAAAATAAGAGAAAAAATGCTAATTTCTAATAGCCTCCGATGGTGTTCTAATAATATTAAGATCTCTATTCTTTTTCTCTAATAATATTAGCCATCTTCTAAGTTTTGCATGTCGAGATGAATTCACAGCCATTGTGGGGATAGTAGAAGAATTTGTCAACTCTAAATTATCGAACTTACAATTTCTAAACTCACAATTGAATATTCCCCACCACCAAAATCAAGTTGGAAGTTTTTGATAGTGTTCAGAAAAATTAGTCTTGCATATCGAGATAAATCCATAGCAATTTTAGATATGTTAGAAATATATTTTGATATAGTATTACTTATATCTGAGGAAGATGCAAATAGCTCCGACCTCAAAGTAAAGTTAGCATCATGAATAAAATCAAAATTTTTCGATTGTGTCCTAATATTATTAGGATTTCTACTCTTTTCTTTGACAATATTAGCCGTCTTCTAAGTCTTGCACATCGCGATGAATCCATAGCTACTATGGGAATAATAGAAGCATTTGTCATCTCCAAATTATTGAACTTATGATTTCTAATCTCATAATTAAAATTTTTCTACCTTGAAAACCAAGTTTAAAGTTTTGATAGAGTTTAGGAAATTAATATTAATATTTCTCTTATTCAAAAAATTAATAGTGTTAATGTGAAATAGTGATATTATATATAATCAAGAACCAACAATATTGAATAAATAATAAAATAAGTGCAGTATAAACATCATGATATAATTAAGAATGAACAACATTGAATAAATAAGAAATAAGTACAATTATAATGCCAGTCGATCTTCAATTAAAGTTTCAAAACCAATCGATCTACAATTATAATGGCAAATAATTACTCAATGCCAGATTTATCCATTTGAATTAAATAAATTTCTTTTCGTTCAAAATTTTGCGATCCATCAAACTGATGGAACCACTACCCATCATTAATAATATTTTTCTTGATCAATATCTTTCATAACCATTGACCTGATGCTTCATAACTATATGAAGGAAGATGAAATAGCTATAGGTGATAGGTTTAAACAACAAACTGAAGCCCGCTTTAAGCAACAAAACTAAAGCTTGAAGTGCGTACCTATTTCTTTGATTGGTATCCTTTCCTCTATCGGACATGCATGAACAAATTATAAGCACACTGATGAAAACAATGATCACAACAAAAGCAAAAAAAATCCAAAAATCGATTGTCGCTTAAGAATTCAAGAAATCAAAACTTTCTAGGCAACACCGCTAGCAGTTGAAACAAGGGAGGCCGTAGGTATCACCGACAACACCCCTGGTAGCTCTGATAGGGGTGACTCCAGCCTCTGACATTGGTGACTCCGACCTTTGGCGATTTCAGCACAGTCGCATCCGACGATGGCAACCTATTTGATGGAAGAAAAGAGAAAAATAAAGAAAATAATAGAACCCATTTTCACAAAAAATCGATAAATCGTCAGACAATTCGAGGTTACAACGATGTCACTAGGACTAGAGAAAAGAAGAGAAAAGAAGCTAGAGTCTATTACCTCAACTCCAGTGAGGAATCAATGGTGACTCGCTGATAAATGCTCAACAGAGAATTCAAAATAATGGAAGGAATCTCATCAGTGATGGATGGAGTTTTGGCGTAAGGTGGTGAGGAGGAGGGGATGTTTTATAGACCCAGGATCCTAGGGTTTGGCTGCCCTAGGACCCCTTTTCATAGTCGTAAAATCTCTTGTATCTTCATAATCCTCATAAAATTTTTATTTTATATGACACCACTATCATAATCCTCATTTGTATCATCATAGTACACCATAAAATCTCTTGATCCTATAAAAATGATTTGAGAAAATGTAACATAATCTCTCTGTCAATAGAAAAGTAATAAATAAAAGACCAAATTTTGCTTTAATAATAAGCTTTTGTAATAGTTAAAGCTATCTTTTTATTAATTTTTTAGGTAAAATATTAAAATGCTAGGAATTCACCGCATCTAATCTAGCTTGATAAAGTGAGAGATGAACGGTAAAAAGTGTCCTCAATAATTTTATTGTTTGGTTTGTGAGTTTATCTCTGCATCAATTCGAAGACAACCAAATACAACATATATATTTTCAATGGAAATCAAAACTTTCACTAAACCATTAAAGTAACCAGCAATTTATGGTAACTAAACTTCAAAATATAATTAGCAATTTATAGCAGCTAAATCCCAAAAATTAATCCTTGGTAGAATAAAAAATTTATTACATTAAAATCCTTGACATAAAATAAATGATACATGTACCTAAATTCAGTTTCCTCCAATATTTCAAGTATCATATGATAAATAGAAAACCAAATTCATCACCATTATCATTAAGCATAATAACCATAATTATATGACACAAAATAGTCAAATACTTTTGTATTGGAATAAATATAAAATATAGCATATTCTTCATCACTTGTGTCACTTAGCTATATATGGGGTGAGTGAATAAATGATTAACAAAAAGATATAAAAGGTGTGAACTACTAAAAGGCATGAACATCAATCATTTATAATGTATGAAATTTGTAACTATTGGTTATTGAGATTATATTGTTATCTACACCAATATATATCTAGATCATTATGTGTTACATTGATTTGGTTGTCTTAATTTAAATTTGACTTAATACATTAAAACTAGATTAAAACTATAATAGGGACTTCTAAATAGCAATATCCTTGACAAAGCTTTGAATATTCGAATTAAAGATCAATGGCAAGTTAGTAGTTATTAAATATTTAACATTGGACAAAACTTGAAAATATGTTTAATAATTGAATAAATTATAAGAATACATCCTCAACTTTAGTCTACTTTTATTTGTATCCTTTCGACATCAAAAAGTGTCAAACTACTCCTACAAATTTTTGAGATATTCTAAATAATCCTACCATTTATCTCTGTTAACGAAATGATATCACATGACTATCACGTAATACTATAATTTATTAAATTAATAAAATATCTTTATCCCCACCTCCTCTCTCCTCCCTCCTCGCCCATTGATCCCCACCTCCATTATCAACATTCTTCCTCTCTCCTCTCCAATTGATCCCCTCCTCATCTCTAATTGTCACCTAACCAACAAAGCATTCAAATGTTAAGTTTGAATACAAATTTGGTCATGTTAAACTAGGTTGGTCAAGTAATGTTAGCTTAAGTCAAAATCAGCTTAATCAAATAAACAAAATTTAATTCTAATCCAAAAATCTAATGATCATGTCTGCTGAATAATATTAATATTAATATTAATATTAATATCTAACCCATCAATCATTAGGTTTAGTTTATTCTCTATTTACTTTTAGGTCAATTTAGAACACAATCAAGTTAGATTCAAGTTTTTAACTAATTTCCATCACATCAAATCTTGTACTTTCACATCTAACTAGAAACAACCAAATTAGATGATATAAATACCTCATTCATTCTAACTATAGATTTAATTTAGGGCCTATTTGAAAGGATAGGATTGGTCTAAATCCTATAGATTTGGAATCCTATGGATTAAAAACCTATTTTTTTCTTAGCCATTGTTCGCAGGATTGAATTATGGGATAAAAATTAATAGGATCTGGCTAATCCTATAGAAAAAATAATGAGCTCCGGAGGTCATTATTTTTTTCTATGATTATCGGGCTTTATCTTCCACCCCTATCTTGTCGACATGCGATCTCCTCCCCTCCCCCTCTTCCGCCCTCCCTCTCTTCTGCCTCCACCTCCTTTCCAAGTGCCCCCCTTCTTCCTCGCCCTCCTCCACCTTTTCATCTCCCCCAAAATATAGAAGTACTTGTCATCTCCAAATTATTAAACTTATAATTTCTAATCTCACAATTAGAAAATTTTTTTACCATGAGAAACCAAGTTGAAAGTTCTTGATAGAGTTTAGAAAATTAATACTAATATTTCTCTTATTAGAAAAATTAATAGTGTCAATGTGAAATGGTGACATTATACATAATCAAAAACCAACAATATTGAATAAATAACAAAATAAGTGTAGTATAAACATCATGATATAATTAAGAATGAAGAACATTGAATAAATAAGAAACTAAGTACAATTATAATGCCAGTCGATCTTCAATTAAGGTTTCAAAACCGATCAATCTACAATTATAAGGGCAAACAATTACTCAGTGCCAGATTTATCCATTTGAATTAAATAAATTTCTTTTAATTCAAAATTTTGCGATCCATCAAACTGATGGAACCACTGCCCATCATTAATAATATTTTCTTGACCAATATCTTTCATAACCATTGATCTGATGCTTCATAACTATATGAAGGAAGATGAAATAGCTATAGGTGATAGGTTTAAAGAATAAACTGAAGCCTACTTTAAACAACATAACTAAAGCTTGAAGTGCGTACCTATTTCTTTGATTGGTATCCTTTTCTTTGTCGGACATGCATGAACAAATTATAAGCACACTTATGAAAACAATGATCACAACAAAAGCAAAATAAAATAAAACAAAAATTGATTGCCATTTAAGAATTTAAGAAACCAAAACTTTCTAGGTAACATCCCCCCAGCTGCTAAAATAGGGGAGGCCGTGGGTATCACCAATC
Organism: Elaeis oleifera; assembly: GCA_000441515.1. Taxonomy (NCBI): domain Eukaryota; kingdom Viridiplantae; phylum Streptophyta; class Magnoliopsida; order Arecales; family Arecaceae; genus Elaeis; species Elaeis oleifera. The sequence goes on from KE506349.1 coordinate 52,452, forward strand.
GACAACACCCCTGGCAGCCCCAACAAGGGTGACTCCGACCTTCGACATTGGTAACTACGGCCTTTGGCGGTTTTAGCATAGTCGCATTCGACAATGGCAACCATTTCGATGGAAGAAAAAAAAATAAAAATAAAAAATAATGGAAGCCATTTTCCACCAAAAATCAATGAATTGCCAGCCAATTCGAGATTACAACAATGTCATTAGGACTGGAGAAAAGAAGAGAAAGAAGCTAGAGTCTATTGCCTCTACTCCAGTGTGGAATCAATGGTGACTCACTGACAAATGCTCAACAGAGAATTCAAAATAATTGAAGGAATCTCATTAGTGATGGATGGGTTTTGGGTAAGGTGGCGAGGAGGATGGGATGTTTTATAGGTTTGGCTGCCCTAAGACCCCTTTTCGTAGCCATAAAATCTTTTGTATCTTCATAATCCTCATAAATTTTAATTTTATATGACAGCTCTATCATAATCCTCATTTGTATCTTCATAGTACACCACAAAATCTCTTGATTCTATAAAAATGATTTGAGAAAATGTAACATAATCTCTCTGTCAATAAAAAAAGTAATAAATAAAAACCCAAATTTTCTTAATAAATAAAAGCTTTTTAATAGTTAAAGCTATCTTTTTATTAATTTTTTAGGTAGAAATATTAAAATGCTGAGAATTCGCCTCATCTAATCTAGCTTGATAAAGTGAGAGATGAAGGCTAAAAAAGTGCCCTCAATAATTTTATTATTGGTTTATGATTTTGCCTTTGCATGAATTCGAAGACAACTAAATACAACATATATATTTTTCAATGAAAATCAAAACTTTCACTAAAGCATTAAAGTAACTAGCAATTTATGGTAACTAAACTTCAAAATATAATTAGCAATTTAAAGTAGCTAAATCCCAAAAAGTAATCCTTGGCAGAACAAAAATTTATCACATTAAAATCTTTGACATAAAATAAATGATACACGTACCTAAAGTCAATTTCCTCCAGTATTTCAAGTATCATATGATAAATAGAAAACCAAGTTCATCACCATCATCATTAAGCATAATAATCATAATTATATGACACAAAATAGTCAAATACTTTTGAATTGGAATAAATATAAAATATAAACATATTCTTCATCACTTGTGTCACTTAGCTATATATGAGGTGAGTGAATAAATGATTAACAAAAAGATATAAAAGGTGTGAACTACTAAAAGGCATGAATATCAATCATTTATAATGTATGCAATTTGTAACTATTGGTTATTGAGATTATATTATTATCTACACCAATATATATCTAGATCATTATGTGTTACATTGATTTGGTTGTCTTAATTTAAATTTGACTTAATACATTAAAACTAGATTAAAACTATAATAGGGACCTCTAAACTGCAATATCCTTGACAAAAGTTTGAATATTTGAATTAAAGATCAATGGCAGGTTAGTAGTTATTAAATATTTAATATTGGATAAAACTTAAAAAATATGTTTAATAATTGAATAAATTATAAGAGTACATCCTCAATTTTAGTCTAATTTTACTTATACCCTCTCGACTTCAAAAAGTTCTAAACTACTACAAATTTTGAGATATTTAAATAGTTCTTTCATTTATCTCTGTTAACGAAATGATATCACGTGACTATCATATTGTACCATAATTTATTAATTAATAAATATTCTTATCCCCATCTTCTCTCTCCTGCCTCCTCTCCAATTGATCTCCACCTCCGTCATCAGCATCCTTCCTCTCTCCGCTCCAATTGATCCCCCTTCTCATCTCCAATTATCACCTAACCAATAAAGCATTCAAATGTCAAGTTTGAATACAAATTTGGTCATGTTGAACTAGGTTGGTCAAGTTATGTTAGCTTAAGTCAAAATCAGCTTAATCAAATAAAATAGAAATTCAATTCTAATCCCAAAATCTCATGATCATGTCCACTGAATAATATTAATATTAATATCTAACCTATCAATCATTAGGTTTAGATTATTCTCTATTTTACTTTTACATCAATTTAAAACACAATCAAGTTATATTCAAGTTTTTTAACTAATTCCTATCATATTAGATCTTGTACTTTCACATCTAATTAGAAACAACCAAATTAGATTATATAAATACCTCATTCATTCTAGCTGTAGATTTTAATTTAGGGCTTGTCTGGAAAGGATAGGATTGGTCCAAATCCTATAGATTTGGAATCTTATGGATTAAAACCCATTTTCTTTCCTAGCCACTGTTTGCGGGATTGAATTATAGGATAAAAATCAATAGGATATGGCTAATCCTATAGGAAAAATAATGAGCTCCGAAGGTCATTATTTTTTTCTATGATTATCAGGCTTTATCTTCTCACCCTATCTTGTTGATGCGCGATCTCCTCCCCTCCCCTCTTTCACCTCCCCTCTTCCACCTCCTCCTCCTTTCTAAGTGCCCCCTTCTTCCTCGCCCTCCTCCACCTTTTCATCTCCCTCCCCTATGTCCTTCGTCTCCTTGCCGTCTTCGTCGGACACCATGAGGGCCCCCTAGCACCACTGCCCTCAACCTCTTCATCACTGGCTTCTCCCACTCGTACCACCACAACTCATACAGAGTCCCATATGCTTGAGAAAAACCCCAATCGAAACCTAAGAAACCCTCCGATCTCTCTCAAGTTCTCTCCTTTCCCATGAATCTCCGAAAAAGAGAATGAAATGAAGAGAAAAGATATGAAAAGAAAGAAAATGATCAATCTTTGTGAGAAAAGGTCTTACCTTTGTAATTTTTTCCATTTATATTTGGTTTTCATTGATTTTT
>KE506349.1:110390-136347 GCA_000441515.1 Elaeis oleifera
GTTCTACCTACTCTCTCTCTCTCTCTCTCTCTCTCTCTCTGAATTCTGTACTCAAATATATGGATGGATAAATGCTTGCAGTTCGTTTAGCTATGCCTGTTCGAATGATGAGGAAGTATCCATGAATGTGAGTCGCAATGGAAGCAAAAGAAAAGTACGACCTTCAAACTAACCCGTCTGAGGTCACCCCTGATCAAATGAGGTAAATTTGTGCAGAAACTCTTTTGTAGAAGCTGATGCTGTTGTCCCTGCATTGTTCCTCTGTTTGTATATGATTAGAATCCTATCTTGTTTTCCTAGTTTGGTAAATTCATATATGTAGATATATGTGTGGTGTTCTTTGTTATAGGAGCTCCGCATGTAAGATGGTTCGGACCCTGGTTTCGCTTATGAGGACTCTTGACCAAATGCCAGAAGAGGTAACCATGGTCAGATTGTACAGCTTAGTGTTAACGGATTTCAGCTGAAGTATCAATCTGCATGGAGCAGTAAGCTAAACGAAACTATCATATTGTGTTTCAGCGTACCATTTTGATGAAGCTCCTTTATTATGATGGTGTCACGGTATGCCTTATATTGCATTCCAGAATTTATATACCTTGCCTTTTCTTAATTATTGGAGCTTAATTAGCCAATCAAGATCCGCAGGTTTTTGCTTGATCGATTGAGTAAATCTTTTTTCACGGCACTTACATTCAATCAACTACCAAAGTGCTCTATGTGCTACTTTGATCACTTTTAAATCTTATTTGTTTCATATCTGCTTTGGCTTCAATTTTGGTTGCTACAGTTAGTATCTTGTTTAGGCAAAATATATTCAAACATCTACTTCCGACCAATCTGCAATTCTTTATACAGCTACAGTAACTGTCTTCAAGAACATTTTCTAGGATGCTGAAGTTGCACTGTTCAATCCTAGTAGTAATGGGAAACTAAGTTCCCTGTTTATAATGCAGCCTGAGGACTATGAACCTCCATTTTTCAGAAGCTGCTCTGAAAATGAAGCTGCTAATAGCTGGACTAAAAGTCCACTGAAAATGGAAGTGGGCAATGTCAACAGCAAACACTTTGTATTAGCACTGAAGGTACGGGAGAGGCAGAGAAAAGAACTAAACAAACAGAATTATCATTATGGATATAATGTTTATGGTATGATGCTGACTTCTGTAGGTCAAGAGTGTTCTTGACCCATGTGAGGATGAGAATGGTAATTTTCCTGAAGATGAGGAAGGGAGCTTGGGAGATGATTCTGTACAAGAGGACGACTCTTCCTCTTCAGACAGTGAGGTAAGCTAATCCGTTTGTCCTTAAGGCAAAGGAATCATGATTGATTATATTAAATAGAAGAGAACTTAGGGTGCTGTTCCATGGGGGCAGGGATTAGGCTTTTAGCTTGATGTTTACAGTTGTCTTAAATTTGGAAGAAGAAAGTCTTAATCAAATTGATGGTGAGCACCTAGATTGTTTATAAAGATCTCATCATGCAATAAAATTAGAATAAGTACCCATAATTTCTTGGCACTCAAGATCAAAGCTGCTTTTACTGAAATGAAAAACTTCAATCATAGAAAACCTGTTGCCTGTATCTAAAATGGTTCAAACCTTGTATTATTGTAATTTGAGAAGTTGTCATGGAATTTATCTCAGGTCCATCCATCCCATGCAGACCAGTACATTGTGGCTCCCATTGGTAATTCTTCTTAATTCTCTGGTTGCACCTTTAAGCTTTCTTGTTGTTGAGCTCACTTAGTCCGCTCAACAGGTGAAAGACATCCATGTGAAGATAATGCCATGGTTTCTGACGGTCAGTGTAACTTAGTTCTGAAAGATTACTTCAAACTGTTATCTCACAAAAAAGTTCACTTTTAAGTTACAATTTGTTTCGAGGGATTGATATTACATGTTTGCTTTTAGTCTCATATTCATAACCTCTTTCGTTTCAACAAGGATATAATCTGGATATGATATCTTGTTGCCCTTTTTCTGTTATTTGCTCCATTCTGTTATGCTGTATGAATGTAAGTATCCATTTGTTTATTCTCCATATGGACTTGTTTCCCTCTTTGTTATTGCAGATGAAACTCAAGATGTTGCTCATGAAGAGGAACAGACAACTCGAGTGAGGGAATGGATAAATTCTAGGCACATCAACACTGTTGATCTTGCAGACATTCTTTCGAATTTTCCAGACATATCAGTGGTAATTATCGATTATCTTTTGCTTGAATTCAATTCAGTTGTCATTCTGCAGATTATGATAGGTTGTGTCAACCACCATATTTTGCTTTATAAATTAAGTCATTTAAGTTAAAGGAACTTCTAACAGTTCAACCACTGTAATTTAAAAGGACTATTTGTTGTAGTCATGCTTTCTCTCCAGCTTGTGCACATGTTAAATAATTGTGGTTAAATTATACCATTAAATTATACAGCACTTGTTACTGAGATATGTAATGTGCAATTAATGATTTAATTCTCTTTTTATTGGGAATAATTTGCAGGTACTAACTGAAGGTAATGGAAGGAGCACTTCATTAATGGAGTCAATTCTAAGCTGAAATGCTGAAGTTTCTCATACTTCATTGACCACCATACATTCTTAATATACTGAACACTTCCAGATATTGTGGGGAGATTGGTGAAAGAAGGTCTAATTTCCAAGGCTGGAAAGGATAGTTACACTATCAACAAGGTAAACATTATTGGAATGAGTAGCACCTTTCTCCCCCTCCCTCCGTACTGAGAAAATATTCGTTGCAATGGTGATACCGCGTCACCATTGTAACAAATCAATAAAAAATTGGGAATGGGTGAAATACACAGGGGTAATGTGGGGTATTATTCACAGGAATCTATATAATACACGGCAATCGATGAAATATAAAGGTTTTCATTGGTTTGTTATAAATTTGACATGGTATCACGTTGCAACGAATATTTTTTCCTTCGCACCCATCCACCCACTGACACACACACACACACAGAGAGAGAGAGAGAGAGAGAGTACAAATAAAAAAATAATGAATACTTTGATATCAGGAAATCAACTCCACCTGTGCTGTGAAAGAAGAGGTTGACATGAATGACATCCCACGCATCGAGATGGCTCCCAAGAAAGTTGATGAGGATTACATGTACATGAAGGTGACCATCCATTTATGATATTTTTATACATTCAGTGCACCTGGTTCTGAGCGCCCTTCTCTAAAATATTTTTTATCACATATTTCCAACTTGGCTGCAGGCTCTATATTATGCTCTTCCCATGGATTATGTCACAGTAGCAAAACTTCAGAGGAAGCTAGATGGGCAAGTCAACCAGAGCACTGTCCGGAAATTGATAGACAAGATGGCACAGGATGGGTATATCAAAAAATCAGGCAACAGAAGGTTGGGTAAGTAGTTGAAATGCTTTCGAGTGTGAAAATTGTAAGGAGGGTGGCTCTTAGATTCTTCATGTGCATTTAATTGAAACAAGCGTGAGAATAGAGACTGCAATCCACTTTCTCTGGATGACAATAACTTGACAAGAAAAAGGGCAATCAACGTAGACAGTGTTATGGATCAGTTAATCCACTGGTAACTGCTTGAATGGCCATAGGTAACTGTGTTTTATTACACAAAACGGCTACAGAATAATAGAATATTAGGATTCTTATTTGATCACTTTGATCCGGACAACTGGCTTGATCCAATCCCTAAAATAATATTTAGGTAAATGGAGATCCAGTAAACATACATCATGTTGGGTACTGCCAGCTTTTTTAATTGATTTTAAATTTTTTGTTGTTCTATAGCGTCTCTGACAAAAATTCTGAGATCTTGGAAGTCAAGTAACTTGTCATCCAAGATGCTTAATGCACCATGACAATCATGAAACTAAATTATTTGCAGGTAAACAAGTCATTCACTCAGAGTCCAGCAACAAGAAACTACTCGAGGTCAAGAAATATTGGAGAGCACACCCATGGTAATGTATCATTCTTGCAACACCAAAAAAATGCTTCATGGAAAAATTAAAGATGCATTCTACATCCTATTCCTATTTATCTGCTTATCAATTCATAACTTGCTGTCACTTTGAGCAGGAGATTGAAACCAATGGGCAACCTTTTGAATTCAATGCTGCAGAATTCCGTCCTGGTATTTCTGATGATTCACTAAGTTTACCATGATGGATCATCTATATATAAGGAGCCATAATATTTCATGGCCATTTTATGTTATTAAGTAGGCTTGGTAGATCTACTTTCTAGAAATCATTACTATAATGGATTTAGTCATTTAAACGACAATATCGTCAAACTTCTTTTCTACTAGAGCACACTATGAATGATGGGTCGACATACGGTGGCCTCCACTCCATTGGATCTGATCTCACACGCACACGCGGGCGATCTGAACCATATCAGAGTGGATCTATGCAGAGTGGGCAGGCTGCACACAGGAAGGGTCTGGAACTAGGCACCACTCCCACAAGCAATGCTCAGGTGTTTATCCTTCTGTTATCACTTTATGAGATGGATTCTTCAGCATTACTATCGTCATAAATTCATGATATTGGTTATAAACGTTTATAAAAAATGAGCACTGATGAATGAAACCATTTGTTCTAGCCAATTGCTTCTCTAGAGAGCGGAGTGAATGGTGAGAGAGGCAAACGTAGGACCTCTGGTGGTGGTGATGACTGCGAATCTACCCAAGACAAGCGGCTGGGGAAGGCCAGCACGGTATGCTCTTGATCACTATAACTGTGAATGACTAATAACTGGAAACTAGTAGTCATCTGTGGACTGGAAGAGTTCAGGACTTATTAGTTTGCCTTGGCAGGTGAAGGAGCCTATTCTTCAGTATCTGAAGCGCCAGAAGGCACAAGCATAGGAAAAGGTGGATAAACATCAAAGGAGCTGTGGATAGTCCAAAGGGATAGCTTAGATTGTAAATGGCCTTAGTCATCTTTCTTCTTTCAGAATAGATTTTTTTGAAATGTGATAAAAGATATCTCTGTGATCTAATGCACCCGTTTTTCTCATAACTGTTTTGTTCCAAGACACACTGATGATTCTAAAGGAAATGCGTGCTTATAGTCTTTCACCGGCTTTTTGTTTCACTATTAATTTATTTTAGATTTTTTTTTTCTGTTAAGGATTTAATAAATGTGATTTGTGTGCATAATTAAGGTAAACCCACTGTTGCAACGCATTTAGATGTTATCAGTGTTGTTTATTTCAGAGAGCAAATCCTCTGAACGCCGGACTGCCTGATAAATGGTCCAGTTAAATCTACCGAGAATTTACTTTATAGTATCCCCTTCATAGCAATACCCTCTTGATGAGAGTTTTTTGGTGCATGCTTAAGGTGCTTGTCACCAAACAACTGAGGGCTTGAGACCTCTGCTACTAAAGTTGTTAAAGAATTTTGGGAGACCGTGAGTTGCTTTGGCCCTTTGCCCAATGCAAGTTTTAGGGGAATTTTGGGGGCTTATTGCTTGATGACTATGAGTTTAAGTTGTCTTACCAAAGAATTGTGTTTTCTTTGACAATTCAAGCTCTATGACAGATGTTTCTCGCCTAAATTACTTTAATTGGAATGTTGGCATGTCTTTACAATGATCTGATGCTATGCTGGAAGATGATTATAGATAGTTCTTTAATTTGATTCTCAAAGCCCACCTAAATTGGATGAACCTTGCAATTGAACTTAAAGATTAAGATAAACACATTTAAATGAGTCAATTTTAGCACGCGGGGGTGGGGAAGCTTGCTTACGCATATTGTTGTAGCATAAATAGCATTTCGGTGAAACAAACAAGGAAAAAAAAAAAAAAGATGGCTACTATATTTTTTTTAATCCTTAGCGGAGGTTTTTTATTGCACAAATTATGGACCAGATCATGCAGCATCTTGGCACAAGACTGATCGTTATATTTTTGAGTTCTACAAGGTATATTACAATTTTAGAAGCAAATAACATTAGATTTTCACTAGCATATACAAAAGAGAGGAGATTAAGAATCTAGAATAACAATATGGATTTCCTAAGAATTTCAAATTCAGGTACTCAAAACATCTGGATCTATTTCTAGAACTTCATACTACATGCAAGTGAAAAAATTATGTTTCAAATTGACCTTATAAATTGGGAATCTGAATTCCAAATATATGTTATTACATATATGTCTGTTTTGGAGAGTAATAAACAGGTTTCCCTAACCTAATTATTGGGTGTAGGGGTGTCAAACGACTTGAACAACTCAAGCTCTACTTGGGCTTGGCTTCTGAAAAGCTTGATTTCGGCTTTATTCTAAGCTAAACAAGCCAAGCTGGTGGCTCGAAACACATATATGGTGATTGGATTTTAGATCTAATGGTTCACAATGTTAAGATTGTCTCAAGCTTGAGTATGTATTTGGTTTTGAATCCATCAAATGTTTATTCAGTTTTGAACCAAGCTTGATCAAGATTTAATTTAAGTTTCAAGCTTTGTTCAAGCTTAATTAGGGTTTCTATTTCAAGAAAGGGGTGAGGGCCATCCCAGTTTCCTTGAGCTAATGAAAAGGAAGAAACGATCTAAAGGTATTGGGCCAGCTTAGGCATCAGAAATCATAGCATAGTTTTGACAATAACACTACAATGGCCAGAGCCAATCACTCGGGTTCATGAAGGACAATTTGAATCTTTATGCTTAGAGCTTTGTAGGCTCCTAAATTACCAATGTCACCAGAGGCTTCCATGCATCACAGATTGTTATTAGCTGCCCTTTTCACATTGTTTGATCTTTAGATCATTGCTTGAATACTTGAGTCACATTCGATCTAGATTGATTAGGATTGCCATACTCTTTAGGGTGGCAATTGGATAGGATTGGACACAAGTTGGATTCGATCTGATTTGGATTAACAAAGAAAAAAATCTCAACCCTTATATTAAATAAGTCAAAAATCTAGGCTTGATTGACCTTTTACTAAATAGATAATAAGTTAATTGGGTCTTAATAATTTGGATTTGAAACAAGTTAATGAGTCTTAAATAGATTAAATGGGTTGTGTTAAAATAGATTTTAAATGAGTTAAATAGGTTTTAAATGGGTTAAGCAGGTTCCAACTCAACTATTAAATAGGTTAAATGGATTCAATCGATTAGAGATCTAAAACTAAACTCAATTTGTTTAATAAATAGGCCCATATGGATTGCTCCTTGATGACATGGACCTACGTATGGCAAATTGGAATATGCATAAATTTGGTTAGTTACAAATCAAATTGGCAGATGGGGTCATAAATTGGTGTCTCTTAAAGCATTACTGGTTACAAACAACCTTTTGATATTTGGTGCAACATTCTTTTTTTTCCATGACCAAAGAGCCAAGACAAATAATATTCTTTTATTACATACATTAGGGTTGGTCTTTGCAGCTCCTTCAACTATGAGAGCTTAATTTAGGATGTTCAAGTTGATCAATTGGACTTGAGTTTGGCATGATTGAAATTAAAGTCGAATTGAACTCAAAATAGTGGTAAATAAATCAAGCTTAATCTCAATTTTCAAGCTCAAAATTAATTTCAGTTCAAGCTTGATCAAGCTACTCTCACTTACACCCTAACGAAGGATAGTGACTCGGTTTGTCTACTCGGCCCGGTCCGACCAGGCTTAACGGGATTCGTCGGCTCCAATCGGATTCCCTCAAAGCACGAGACGGACCTGAGCCCGTCCCAGCCCGACCAATTGCTCCAAGGCGGTTCGCTAATCGCGAGGAGAAACAACAAACAAACTAGAAGGTAGGAAGAGAGGATATCCCTCCCCGGAGCGCGCGTAATGTTTCCAGCTTGCTGCCTCAAGTTTGTAGTTATCTTGTCCGACGCGATCGCAGGCGATAGCGCCGCCTCGGCAGTGCCGGCCACCCCACCCCTCTCCTTCCGCCGCTCCCTTGTGAGTCTCCGCCTCCCGACGCCGTCGCTTCGCCACCACTGACCAGAATGGGGTGATGATGGCACACGTGGAGATGGACCCTTGGGTAGCCGATACTTGGAAGCCGGAGCCCGTCATCTTGGTGTAATCCCTACCGGTACAGTGTACGCTCTCAGTCCAAACACTCATCTTATTTCTCCCTTAAAAATATGAAAAGACCTTCCATATTACCAGTCTGGACTGAGTAGTGATTAATAGTTCTTAGATTTTCTCTTGATAGGAGAAACTATATGTTAAGCATCACTAGAGACAATTTATTTGTGCAATTAAGTATCTGGGGGAAATTGTGAGAAGTTGTTATGAGTGTGTGTGACCTGAAGGAAGAATTTTACGTGGATGTTAGTTTCATGCTTTATGTTTGCTCTCGAGAGGCTATGAGATCAGTACCATGTTCCAAAATTCAAATATTGCTTCGAGTGTTTAACACCACATGTGCATTGTATTACCATGTTCTTCATAAGAGAATACGTGTAATACTTATAAGGATCATTGCGATGGATGATCTACAATAGTTTTGTGTTGAAATCTGAGTGGTCGATGGATGAAGCCTGTGATGAAGGGAATGGACCTTGGTCTGATATATCACAATGACTGCAGCATAACTCGAAGTTTACACCCTCCTTAGTCTCTTAGGAGAAGCTCTTTCTGTTGAGTTCATGCATAAACAATGCATGCAAGTGGTTGATGGTTAGGTTTCTAGGTTTGATCAGGCTTGTAAAACCTTTCCAACTGTAACATAGCCTATCTACCTGTCCTAGACTAGCACCTGGATGAAATGGATAAGAATTAAGGGCTTTGAAAGGTTCACCTACTAATAATAGTTTTGAAAAGATTTTGGATTTTATCTTCAGAAAAAAAAGACCCAAAAAAAAATGGTAAACCGAAATGCAATTTGCCATACATGAAAAGGAGGGAAACCTCTGATATTTTACCTGATATTTTACTAAATCATGACTGATCTCTTGCATATGGCTTTATCTCTAATTAGGTAAGCAATGATAACTGGAATATATAGAAACCACAACAAAGCTTGAATCCTTAATTTAGCTAAACTAATGACTCAAATAGCAAGAAAAATGCCAGCTTTATTTGCCAGTGTCGCTGCGCGCTCATGCAACCTTCATGTTATTTATGTCACAAGCTAAGGGCTTCACTGTTAGCATCAGTTTTGCAGAGTTCGAGTGATCCGAGAATTCTATTCAGTAAAATATAAACCAAGGCCTCTATAAAAGCTTTAGTACTTCTCTAATTAGTTAATTGTCATCTTGTATCCATATGGTGCAGCTTATCTATTACAAGTGAGAACTTACTTTAACAACTCCCAGTGAACGAGCTCACAACTAGGTTTCTTTTGTTTACTATTTTTCAGGTTTTTGGAAGCCCTTCCTAGACTGTCTTGCCAATTTTGCCTTGGGCAAGAAAAGAACACCAATTTGCAGATGGTTGATATTATGTTGGCAGCCTAGCATACAAAGTTTCAAACCTTGAGAAATCATATATGGGATGAGGCTTCATGGTTAAGATCAAGTTCAAGTGTCAGAATTCTAGGTCAAGATTATTACATATATCCTATTGTGTGGTCATAGACATTTGTGGATTACTAGAAAAGTTCTAAAGAGATTTTCATGGACCTATTTTGATGCAAGATTTGCCATACTGGTTGATACTGTAGTGCATCGTACTAGGACCAAAATAGTATTCAATCTCATACCATATAAATAGTATAATAGGATGGTACTAGTACGGGTTCTGGTATCGAGATGGTGAACCTTGTTTTGATCTATATATTGTTGGATGGTCTGTTGCAATGTCCAACATCATCCTCATCATCATAGACAAGTTTAATTAAATAAACTTGGGATTGAAAAACCTTCTCAACATCTATTCCTGTTATGTTGCATGTCCTTTTGGGCTAAGCTTTCTCAAGCCTTTGCCCACATCTCCTAGATTTCCTTTGGACTCTCCTTTGGTCTTATCCTTATACCATCCTATTTAAATGATTGAGTAAACTAAATTTAACAAATTGGAAGTTTAGTAAGTGGACCCTCAGAGCTAGAATAAAATCTTGAGTTATCCTCTTTGTTGGAAGTTATCTGCTCTCTCCATCTTTGGATAGTGATAAACTTCTATTGGCTCTGGGATTCTTAAGGCACCTTTCCTCTTAGGGCCTATCTTTGGAGAGTAAATAACTTATCTAGGAATCTCTATTTTGTTGGATAAATATTTTTCGGACAATATTTATATAGAAAATAATTTACCTATGTTCTTCTATGTATTGAAAATGGATCTAGAATATGTTACCTATGTTCTTTTATATTTGTACTTTTCTGCATAAGTTACAAAGATCTATACATATTTTCCATAATACCCTTTGTTATATAAATATATCTATTATATATATTATAATTTATATTATATTATATATAATTTAATATACCATAATATATAACACATTATATCATATAATATATATTAATATATTATATAATATTATTATATATGATACTATGATTGATAAATTATCTTATAATAATAGATTAATTATAATAAAATAAAAATATATTATATTAGAATAATATTATAGTGTAATATAATGTAATATAATATTATCAATATTATTATAATATATATTATATGATTATTATATTATTATTATATAGTTAAAGATATTTTAGGAATAAATAAAAGTTTATTTGTTCGACTAATGAAAAAATGATTTACCCACCTCCTAGGTGGGAAAGACTTTCCTTCCATTTTGTGATATTAAATAATTCATTATTACATTATATTATATTATATTATAATAATAAATAAGATATTATACTTAATATTATATTATTATAATAATATATATTAAAATAATAAATATTATTATCAGATAATAATATAATATTATATTATATATAAGATGGTGTTATATATTATTATATTATTATTATAAAGTTAGGGGCATATTAGAAATGAATTAAAAAGTTATTTTTCAATTGATGGGAAAATGACTTACTTCCTAGGTGGTAAGATTTTCCCATATTTCATAGGTAAATATTATCCATGATAGCCAAGCAGCAATTGCTTACACTAAAGATCCAAAGTATTATGGTAAGACTAAGACTAAACACATAGATATTAAGTATAATTTTGTTAGAGACATTATGGCACAAAAAGTAGTTTTGCAATATATTTCTATGCAACATATAACTGCTAATTTTTTAACAAAACCAATTTCTAGAGATGTGTATTTGTCTCATGTGAAATCTTTAGGATTGTATAGACTATAATGTACTATTGTATTTACAGGCTGTTTTAGTGATATATATATATATATAATCTTATTTCGTTTGTCTTGCAAAGTTACTAGTACATACATGAATTTTACAAAAGTATGTCGTTAGGCAAAAATTGGCTTACTCATACAAGCAATCGCCCCAAGCACTGAGAGAGTGGGTTGCGATAAGATATGACTTGCTCAATAATGAATGAAAGCAAAAGAAGCATGTAACGTTATATGTCGTCTTGACAAAGATCAAGATGAGGTTCATGACAACAATAGACCGAACATGATTCTTACTATCATGTATGTCTGAGGAGAAATCGGATGCAAGAACTTGATTACTCGTAGGTAAAGCAAGTTAATAAGATCTCAAGCTAGTCACAAATAGTAAGATATTGTAATTGAGCTAAGATCCGTATGGTGGTATATTTATATTTATAGACATACACTCTTCTTTAGATGAAGAAACCACCATAACATGTGTTTATACCATGCATTTGAGACGACTGATAAGGAAGGTGAGTGAGAATATTGATAGATATTGAATCCCTACTTCCTCACTATATGAGTTTCTTGAGGCTATGTGTACATAAATTGGCCTCACATTATGCCTTATGAGACTTTCGACTATATTGTAAAGTGAGGTGTAAATATTTACTACTTTATCATGTTATCTAAGGTCATATATTATTTGACTTTACGGGATATGTCTAGGAAAGCAGTTCACATGAAACCAAGCAATATGAGTGTGATTGGAAGACTATTTTTTGATTACATCTTTATATGTATTCACTGGCTGGCCAATTATGTTTACTTGCGAAAAGTTTGAACATAATTGTGGATACATGATGAGAATGAAAAGTCAAGAATAGTTTTTGAGAGATTAAGCATACTTGGTCTGATGTAACAAATAAGTTTAGGACATTGCGAGACATATTTATTTCATCAAAGTATTTATCTTTTTGGGATTTAAAGCTACTGTGTCATCCCTAATAGATGTACGGTTTAAGCTTCCCAATATACGTGTGCTCACTAGTCAGACGATTCATTTTTTTATATGAATTATTTCTATGATAATGCAGAGAGTTGTGCTTTGAGATGTGTATGACAGCGAGAAACCCATCACGTGCAAGTGGGAGATGTTGGAAATATAGATTTCTATGTAACCGCCGATGATACGAAGTTGTTCTTATTCCACCGTAAATAACTCTCAAATATTTGAGTAAGGGTGGGAAGTTATTCCTTATCTCACCGTAACTGCAAAAGATAGTTATCTCTTGGAGATATCCGATTACAAAAATGGTACGGTGAACAAAGCACAGATGTTTTTTTGGCTCTCAAACTTTCTCTACAACATATCCAGGAGCAAATGGATTTGAGTGGTGGACAAAAAGGCGTTTATCCATTCATGATTTATGTCTGACTGCAAGCATATTGGTTGATTAGTGATTCCCTCCACACAGTTCCTTGGGGTAACGTATTTTTAAACTTAAATGTTTGGAATTCATGAATTTTTGAGCATCATAATTAAATAATAAATTTATTTTAATTATTTAATTATCCAAAAATTACTTCACTAATGAATTCATAAAATACTGGTTGCTGATGTATATGAGCAGATGTTCTCAATGTCCTTGTGTTTCTCATATATGTATTTTTCTTGTCATCTACTTTCACCATGCTTGGTTAGGATTGAATTTCAACTTGACCTAACAATATTGTATTAAAACCTTGAGTATTAATCAGATATATGTTTTGACTGTAGGTATACTATTATTTTTGATCTGACAACTCATTCCCCCATTGGATACCTTCACAGGTACAGCTTTCTTTTCTTACCCTGAATAATTGAACTTATATCTTTCTGCTTACTGTTGAATATTGATTCTTGGGAACCATTCTATTAAAACGTCAAGGAAGTTCTTTTGGCTGATCTTTTATGGTTTTCTATTTGCAGTATCAAAGAAGAGGACTCCGATACAAGAGAGGTTGCTGCTTTAGATTTAATATTTTAGCGATGGGCTTCCCTTGTGGTGATGCTCAAGGTAAAGCAAATACCTTTGAGCTGCAAAGCATTGTTACCTGGGCCTGTAAGGATGGATTGTTTTGTTGGTGAACATAAATATGGACCTTCCCGATAGACAGCATGAACATTGATGAGAGTTTTTCACTTAAACAGTATACATTAATTCTACTTGCAAGTACAGAACTGCCACAACAATGCATAAAGCCTGGGATGTAGCTAAACATGCATCGAGGGAGCATGTCTGTGTTCGTATTCCAGATGATTCTATCTGTCAAGCCATATTGCAAAAATTGGACGCACCTTTGGTTTGCATAGGGTTAGTTGAAACTATTAAAATAGCCAGAATATATTCTAGGTCTTTCAAGCTGTTATTTCATAGAAAAGTGATGTTCAACTTGTCTACTGGGGGTCTCCACTGTCCCTAGTTGCTTGCTGATTGTGTCCATTTTCCTCCGTGTACGATGGCCTGAAAAAGGTCAGTGGATGTTAGATCCTGTTACCATCACAGGTACCAAACTACCTATGAGCCAGAGGCACGGGCTATAACTTCCTTGAAGTGATGTTATATTTAAATGAATAGTATGTTCTGGGTTTGTTCTTTTTAGTTGTGCTGTGTCCTGTTGCTCTGATATTTATTTATGTTTGCTTTTCTGTTCAAAAAAATTGCTTCTCTGTAATTACTTGGATCAAAGCATCAAGGAAGGATTTGGAAAAACTGAAAAGCTTTCTTCAGTAGAGGATTTAATTCCTTGATATAGATGGATGATGAGCAAGCAAACATAAAGGATAACTACAGTGAGATGTTGTTGGAGGAGAAGGATTTGTGATTGTTGAACCTGAATTACCATTTAGTTATCAAGATGTTAGTAAAATGCAGTAGTTTATACGCTGGTTGCTGTAAAACATTTTCCATATCTGCCAATGTGCACTATCTAGATTTTAAAGGGCTACTTTGCTTATGTTGAGAAATCTAAATTAGTGTTCTGAAAATTGTGTCATATCAGGGTTGTTTGATGGACTAAAGTTATGCTTTTGCTTAGAAGTGTGGATTATGAAGTAGTTTGAACTTCTAATCATGATCAACCTAGATTTTGCAAACAATGACATTTTTCATTTTGGATTGAAGAAAGTGGTCTGTACTGTTGAGGTGTGGAAAGGGCATATAAATCAGATCTTAAGGTTTATCACATGATGCAAGAGTAGAAACTTCATAGGTAAAATATAACCTACAATTGAAATGTTCCAATTTTAGGGCTGTCAACTGATTCAAGCTCTACTCACAGACGAAATGTTTAGCTCGATTCTATGCTTGAATAAGCCTGGATTGATTGTAAATAAACAGAGCTTAATCAGAGGTTTTAGGCTTGAAAATAAATTTTGTTGACCAGGTGTCTATTCCAAACTATAGTACATCCAGTTTATGATCCAGAGCTGTAACATGAAATCCTTCGCTGCAATTCAGTTTTCTTATTGAAACAATTTCGGTAAGCATCTCTGTTCTATTAAGTCTGTGATGTTGAAATTTCATTGCTAATCATTTCCAATTTTTAATTTAGGACAAATCTTGGGCTTCTGCCTTTCAGACACTGTTTGGAATTTGGATGTTACATTTTTGTATTCTATGAGATTCATATGAATGCCCACCTGGCTTATGTATGCATTTCCAAGTTCTAATGAACCATATATTCCTTATAGCAGTTGACCTTGGACTTTGAATATATTTAACTTCTAATATATCAGAGTGGCTGATCCATCCACCAGAACTGATATGACTGGAGCTTATCCAAAAATCATTTGGCAAAGAAAGGTATTATGTACATCCATGATGCAACAGTCGCTCCTCTTTTGGCTTGCATTTTAGCATGTGACTGATTACATTTCTTTCTAAATAAGATATCTACTTTCTGTGATCAGACCAGATAATGACCAGTCCAGCAACTTTGTATTATATGGAATTTCAGGAGATAGCTCTGACTCTTTCTGTTGGCATTGTTTTGTTCTATCATTCTTTGTTATTAAGACTTTTCTTAGTTGAAGATGTTGGAATTTGGTGGTAGGTACTTCTTGTGCATATGCTCTGATACCACTTTGTTAAGGTGGATAGAAGAGTATTCAATCACATATGATAAGAAATGCTTAAGAGAGGAGAGGAACAAGATCATAATTCATCTTCATTTCATATCCAACTCCTGCTACACACTCAAGAAATCACTTCTGTTTATACTACTCGCAAATACATTAACTATTAGAGTTTTATAACTCTTTGATCTCCACAATACATTAATTAATATCTCACACACTTTTTTAAGAGATACATATTCTAAACTTCTCACACATATTTTTAGAAGTCACAAACACATTCCTAGACATAAGCTCATGTACCCACATTTAATACATTTTTTGTACCTAGACATGCATGCATAATCCCACTCACATGGTTCAATGTGTTTTTTGATAACAATAAATTCATGTTTATCTTCCAACACCCCTTTTAAACATGAATTTTTTGTTTAACTTTTTTCTTCAGCTTCTCGTAACTAGTGTACATCCTGAAGAAAAATCTCTGACAGCCAAAACATGTCTTCGGAATGAATATTCTTTCTTCCTGTCATAATTGCTGTCGAATCTCTTGGCACCATTGTCTAGTATCGCTAGCTTCTCTTCCAATGCATCACATTTCTCTACCACTTTCTTATGCATCTTAGTCAGTTCTTGATGGTCATATTTCAGATCATATAGTTTTTGTAGTTCACATCTCTTACTATAAAGTCATACATAGTTTTGAGATGCCTGATTGCTTTTAACGTTGCTTCTTGCTCTGCTTCTTTCTTTGTACTAGCTTAACCTCCATAATCATATGTCTTCCATATCCATCATCAAGATTAGTATAACCCACAAAAGTAAGATTATGGTCTGATCCATACTTTTCACATAAAATGAGATTGATGGTAAATTTAATTTCTCAAGCAAATCTTTAAGTACAATTTTAATTGAGATTATTACAACAGTTGATATTACCTTATTGAATACATAGTTCTCCATTATACTTTATCAAAACTCACAATTCCCTCGGCAGTTGCACTTTTTCAGAGACTTTCTTCGTTTCTTCTATGAAAGATTTCTTGTCTTCTTCACTTGCGGAGTCACTCTTTCGATTCATACTGTCTCAACAGATCTCTATTTCTTATCTTGAACTTGGAGTATCATAAGTTGCAAACTGCATACTCAACAGAACTTCTAGCTTGGAGTTTCTTATTTTAACTATAGAGAATGTTCTTCCACCTTCACACATCTTCGGATTATACCTTGCTTTGACTGTTGCTTTAGAACTGTGCTGGCTCTAACTATTGCCGTAGGACTATGCCGGCTCTAATACCACTTTATTGGAATTTAGTGGTGTGTACTTTTTGTGCATATGCTCTAATATTACTTTATTAAGGTGGATAGAGGAGTACTCAATCACATATGATAAGAAATGCTTGAAAGAAGAGAGAAACAATATGACAATCCATATTCATTTAATATCCAACTCCTACTACACACTCAAAAAACCATTTTTATTTATACTACTTACACATACATTAATTACTAGAGTTTTATGACTCTTTGATCTCCATAATATATTAATTAATATCTCACACACTTCTCTACGAGACACATATATTCCTAAACTTCTCATACATATTTTTAAAAGCCACAAATATATTCCTAGACATAAGTTCATGTACCCACATTTAATACATCTCTTATACCTAGACATGCATGATCCCATTTATATAGTTCAATATGTTTTATGATAATAATAAATTCATGTTTATCTTCCAACAGAAGATTAAAGAAAGCATTTATTGACAAAAACTGCAAATGTTCAAGTGTATGATTCAATTAGTTGGAGAACGGTCTTTGGAATGAGTTTATAAATTCTTTCCTTTAGCCGCTGGGTATATTTATCAATGTGGTATCAGAAAATTCTTGGCCTAGAGATTGTCATCGGAAGATTTTGTCTTTTCATGAAAAGAATGCTGAGGAGGTGGTTTTATAGCTGAAAATAGTATTTAGATAGAGGGATATCCATTTATCCATGAAAGATATTTCATTAAGTTTAGATGACTTAGGTTTCTGTTGAATTAATCTCTATAATTGTAACAACCTAAAGTCTCATCCAAAAGGACTAGTCATAATGTATTATTTGGGTTCCTTAGTCTTATATAAGCACTTAAGATCTTTCCAGTAAATAATCAATATGGGGACTAAATAAACGCCCCCACTGGCCTTTACATACTCCCTTCATTTATGCTCTAGAATCCTTGTCAGATTGAGGATCCAAATCCATTCAGCTCATGATCAATCTAAATGAACGCATACTGCAGTGTCCTTTAGTCCATATGGATTATGGGTTGGGTTCACTCGGATACTGTTGGTAACAACATAGGATCTCATCCAAAGAGGCTACCCAAAAAATATTATTTAGATTCCTTCATTTTATATAAGTACCCAAAATGCCCTTAGCGAATAATCAATGTGAAACTAAACACACGTCTGCATAGGTCCTAGTAATAATTATCTCGCTTCAATACTTTCTCATAAAGTTATTGTTATTTGTATGTTCAATCAGCAAATATTTTCTCCAACCATGTTAGGAATGCCATGGTTCAATGGAAGTTAATCCTTCAAGTGCTTCTTCTACCAGTAAAGAAGAGATTATGAATTTTGATTGTACTGTTCAGGGACAAAGCTCTGGACTGGATGGTAGTGGAAGGCGAAGACTCTGCTGCACAAGATGAGTGGCCATTTTCTTCAAGCAGGTTGAAGGTATCAACTAACCAAATGCAAGAAGCCATCTTGCTTTGGTTTAACTATGTGAGGTTCACCCTCTTAATCTCAAGGACTGGTCATTACCATAGTATTAAGGAATTTAAAAAAAGGGATCCGGTATATATCCTTGCAATTTGTAGATGGCTAATTGGTTAACCAGTAGTCTTTGACTTGAAACTAACATGCATGATATGGTATGAGTTCCCATAACTTGTGCTGATCTTCGTTATGATACCAAATGTGACTAATTTGAATGAACAAAAACCTTGTGGCATCCAAGTATTCACTACTATGCCATGCTTTTCATTGCATACTTCGGTTTTCATTTACAGCATGGTAGATTAATTGAAAGTTTATTAAACCATGGATGTAATAGTGCAATGAGTTTGTGTTCATCAAATTTACATCAGCTTTATGTCAAACTACATAAAACCATTTATTCCTAAATTTGACATGTTGCGTGCCAGAAAAAACTAAGATGCTTTTGGATCGGTTTGTTTGCTGGTGTTTGCTGCTTTTAATCATGAAAAGATTCAGGTGCTTTGAAGATAGGCTGTCAAGGGACTTGAGAAGACTATTGTGAATGTTAGCAATTAGAAAGATGTCATGCATTAGTTAAACATATTTTAAAAGAAACTTTTAGCAGAATAGATGCCACTGTTTCTGATAGATTATGTTAGATTTGATAAACCATGATTAGTGTTGATGGACAGCGTGTCTGAAGGTGGATGTGTATTATTACTAAAGAAGCAAACATGAAATGATAACCACAGAGAAGGCACCGGGGTGGGCATCAGCCCATAATGAAGTGACGAGGAATTATTTAAGATAGCCGGCTTATGTGCAACGAAAAAGGGCCAATAAGAAGAGGGCTTTAGATCTGTGTTATAAAAGCTAGAACATAGAAGGTAAAGAGAGTGAGGGTTGGCAAAAGGTATGGTATGTTTACCTTTCAACAGAGGGTATGAACCAACCTAAAAATAGCTCTGTAAGCATTAAGGCAACTTCAAAAATGTCAATTTGTGATCAATGTTATTTCTGTTTCTTTGGTTGCGGTTATGGTTAAGTAACAATGAGATTGCTAGAACAATTGGGAAGCAGGTAAATATGGAGTCTGGTAGTAAAAATTCCACACAAAATTACCAAAATTTGGAATCTAGGATTTAAAGTTCTTGGGTTGTCTGCACTCTGTACCATTGTTTAATCTGAGTAAACTGCACCATTGTTGTTGAGTTCTTTGTTTCCATTGATTTCATCTATAGTTTCCATTAAATGGAAATAGCTTCTCATGGTTACCCCTCAGACTATCTTCAAACTATTCCCGTTCCCCAAGATGTGACATCCTTAAGCTATAAATATCATACTAATCCTTCACCACAGAGACAATCTCTCAGTCCTACAGTCTAGCATCATGTGTCCGGCATGACAATATCTTCTCTTAGATTACATAATCCAGCAATCAAAATTGTGGGGATACATGACGGGATGGTATCCCCACATGGATCCATGTGTATGATTTGGGACCATGGATGAGGATTGTGATGGTCCCACTGCAGCTTAACCTTCAAAGCTAATCATACTTGTTCTCCTTATGATTGCAGCATCGATCGGGCCCACTGAGAGCACCATGGTCTGTCAAAAGAAGGGCTAATGATGGTCTTAAGACCATGTGAGCATCATCATAAAAGTTCAGATGCCAATTAGGGTCAGTTGGTGGGCAACATGGGCTGTTTGTTCCCAACGCCCTGACTTTGTTCTTTGTTCCAAAGCTGAAATGGGAAGGAAGGTGTTTTATTGGGCATCAGAAGCCCTTGGGTCCCTCTAAGGGCTCAAAGTTTGGTGATGGTGACCAGGCGATCTTTGATTCACATGGATTGCGAACAAGGGGCAGTTCTTGGTATCACAAAATTCCAACTACCATTTCCCTTATATGGCCATTGGTTATAGCCATGGTCATGGTGGCAACCAGAGGATGGCAGCTGGAAGATTACTTGCCCTTTGGGTTAGGGTGGCAGTTTTTTGGATTCACCTACTAAGTGGTACCGAGCAACCGGGGTGGTTGGTATGTGTACTGGGACAGGGTCAGGAGGCAAAGGGTGGGCACAAAGAATGGTTGATCTTTTTCATGGCATCGACCGTTAGATTGCATCCCACAGAGATCTCAAAGCACACTAAATCGTTAATTCTTCCTCTTGCACCGGTCTCAAAGTAGATATTGTGCGATCCAACGGTGATTCGTGCGAGGGAAGGATTCAAGAGGCTAATGGGTTGGATACTAGTTGTGGTCACATGACCTGGTTATTAAAGGGTGATAGGTTTTGGTACCCAAGTCCATGACCCCTTGATTATGGATTTTGGCTATGTTTACAGCCCCATTTGCCGCCTCCATTCTTGGAGATCATAGTAACAGTCTTTGATTTTTCGAGAGTGCCCTGATAGACTCCTAGGTTTTCTGGACATGTTTAGTATCTTTCTTTGTTACGAACATAATATCATGGTGGAATAACACATCCTTTTGATAATCTTAGTGTGTTGTATCAATGCTGTAGTGGAAAGTATAGACGCATGTTTTTATGGGATAGTAATTAACTTAAGCTATATTATTCACAATTCTAGTAGATACTGCAGACAATCAACTAGTTCAAATATTTCTACTGAAAAAATTAAAGATACTACTATTTCGAGATTTACCATTGTCTAATAGAAGCACAGGAACCAGATTCATTAACAGAATAAAGAAAGGCATGATCCAATTGGCCAACAAGGCCTTGTTGATCCGATAGGTGATGTCCTGTGCTTGCATGAAATATATTTTGCTTATGCAACTGTCTCATGTGCGCCATACAGGAAGAAGAATAAAGCTAATGGATGGCTATGATAGTGACAAATCAATGCATGTTTGCTGTTCGATTTCTGTTCTTCTCTTTCTTCCATGAACTTGATCCAGATCTCATGATTTGTTTTATTGAATCCTTCTATATCTCTCCAAAAAGCACCATCTACGAAAAAAAGAGATTATAAAGGAGAATATATTTCGTGAGGATCCTCACAAGCTTATGTTAAGTCCTACATCAATGATGCACTAGGTATATTTTGAATATGTATATGAGGCTAAGAAATCCATTTTATACTTTCAGTTAGTCTTTTCAGATGAGGCATTGGATTGTTATAAATGGTATCAAAACGAATTTGACGTATAACCTATGTAAGTTAGGATACACTTTGAATCCTTAGGTTAGCGAGGATGCTCAAACTTAAATGAGAGGAGTATGTGAGGAATGTGTAGACATGTATTTAGTCCAATATCAACTGATCTTTTTAGATGAAATCCTGATTTATTACATACTTCATGATTATACGTAACTCAATTGCCAATTTGCACGAACCTCCATTATCTAGCAGCTTCAATCCACACAATGCAGGGTCTCCAATTATGCGCAAAAGATGTGTTACAAATGTGTATATATTGCTTTAGTTGTATAAGGCAGGATTCTTAGTTTTGTATGACCACGTCACGTGGTATGACAATTGCTGGTAGCTGCGAATGTGGAAATGGAGAGGAAAGACTTTTGAGATGCATGATTCGAGTTTCATTTTTGGAGTTTTGATTCAGTAATAGAATAGATTCTACATACTGGGTTTGTTTGCTTAAATAATGTTGAATAGTGAGACAGAGAGTTAAGATTGGGGTCATGGCATGATTCTTGCCAGCTTGTTTCATGCTATCTAATAGTTTCAATTCGGTTGGATGCGGTTTATGTGATGGGATGATTAATTAAGGTCTGCCTGTGGAAAATTGATCATAGTTGTATCAATTCTGGATTGAACTTCTTTTACAAATAGATGCCACGGATTAGGTCATTACGATGACAGCTAGTCCTAATGGCTTTATCTTCAAGAAGGAGATGCAAGGTCCACTAAAATTCTTATGTTGAATCATTGTGAAGATGAGAAACCCAGGCGACTGATCCAAATTTTAGTAACTTCATCAAGCAAACCAGCTCATATGACCCGGTTCAAGATTATTAAGTTGATTATAATATTTGTCTTACTAGTTTGTGTGAAGAAACAAATACATCTCATCCAAAAACAAAAAGAAAAAAAAATGTATAAATGCATTCTTAACATGATCTATCACTGGGAAGTTTGCTTAACCTATTTAAGCATAACCAGATAAATCCCTTGTCATTTGCTTGAACCAAGATTTTGATTATAATTCAGCTTATTTTCCATTTACTCTTTTTCATTCAAGCTGGAAACCAGCCCCCTTGGTGTAAATGTAGTTACGTCCACTATTTCAAAATCAATAAACCATGAAACAAACTTGAAAATCAATAAACTATTTTGGTAATCAAGTCTAATATGTAATCCACCAACATAATCCAATTGATGGACTGGAAAGAACTTGTAATAAAAAAAGCCATGTTTTTTCTTTAATTATTACTCTAGTAGCTAAACTTATCACCATCCGTCTCTACCTATATCTTAAGATCACTGCCTTCATATTTATTATAGCTTAATCATGAATCAAATTATTCATATTAATCATCTAAAGAGAGTTAATAAGCTATAAATTTCTTATTAGTGGATGACATTCTAGAGAGGTGGAGTTGGTTGATTGGTGGTAGCGGTGCTCTACCAACAGATGATGCTCAAAAAGGAGGATGAAGAGGAGGTTGGATAAATATTCTCAGAAGAGAGAAAATAGATGCGGAGTAGGAGCTGGGATCGATAGAGACTACTAGATAAGGCTGGTGGCTGAATTTGGAGGTCGAATAACAAGATGAGACTGGGTTTTGTGGGGGGGGAGGGTTGACGCTCGGGAGAGGAGGAGGAGAAGGTTGGATAAGAATGCTTGAGAGAGAGGATAGATGAGGAAGGGGAGTTGGGATTGGTGGAGATTACTAGGGTTGAAAGATGAATTTGGGTGGAATAGGGGTTAGGGGATTTGGTTCCTCACAATGCTAATTTGCGTCATCTTATAAATGGTCTCCAAATATGTAAATTGGACGATGGAAAAACTTTCTGATGGTACGTTTCAATTGGAAAAACTATATTGTCCTGAAATGTCTGCCACCAAACTATTTAGACAATGGAAAGTGATCAGACTCATTGTCTATTTGACACCAGTCTTAGATGCTCTGATCTTGGATGGAGCGTATAATGCCACCAGTTTTATTAGAGTTGGGCAAGTCTTCCATCACAATTTCTTCTCTATTTTCAGAGAAATGCTTTGATTGGAATTTTCATATGAAATATTCCTGACTGACTCAGTTGACATTCAGTTTGATTCTATTTGCCTCGTATTAGGCTGGAAACAGCTCACAATAAATCCAAGTTTTTAGGCCAAATGCAGAGTTTTAGGAGTTAAATAAGATTTATTTGATTTTGATGATTTGACCAAGTCAAATCCAACTTTATGAGATCTGAATCCAATAAAATTGTAAGTTTGGGACAGACATCCCACTCATGGTATCTTAAAAGTCTTGGGTTTGCATTGTATCCAAGTCTGCTTGGGGCAATCTCACCCTAACTTCAAAGTCAAGCTGAACTAGCTTTATATCTTTAAGGCAAACAGGAGATATACCATCCACCTGACCGTTGGGCATGCCAAATCAAAGTTTATAAGATGTATAGTTAAACTTTGGATCTCAACTCAGAATCCATACTTGACCTGCAGCTCTGAACTGATTGACATTCAATAACCAGCAGCACTCATAAGCATTGGAAATCATTGCCCTTCTTATACTGGAATTTCCTAGCCATCATTATTTTAGAGTTATCCCAATTTTATCCCCAGTAGAACGGAACTTTGTCTTTTTATGGCTGTTTGTTTTGAGTTTGCCTCCAATACCATGTTCTATGGCACTGTTGTTGTAACAACTGGTGTCAGTATTTGCTTTACCAAAAAAAAAAACTAAGTGTCAGAGGTTTATTTTAGATATAGCCCTATAATCATAGGGACGGTCCTCTTTCTAAGATGTCGTTGTTGTGATTATGCACTTATGATTCGGTATGTGAGGTATTGTCCATTCTGACTCATAAATCTCAAGATCTTATTTTCTGAATTTCAATTCAAAAGACATCTTACATGGGATGAATGGTCCCTTCCTATATAAACTAAAGTTCTCCCGACTCACAATCAATATGGGATTAATGATACCCTCTCTCCTACACCACAACAAACTTATTCTCTTTTCAATTTCCTTAGTTTATTATTTTTTGTGCTATTTTGGTATTTGTGTCTTGATCTTGGATTGCAAATTTTAACTATACCGAGAATCATGTTATTCTACATTCTAGCAATGCTATAGATTTTGAGATTAAAGATTTATGCACCAGCTTCCTGACATAGATGATGAATTAAGTAATACACATGGTATGAGAGTCCGGAGTCTTCGTACTCAGATTCTTCCGAGGGGTGTTTTAAGTGCAGTGGTTCATTGCATTTATGACTTGACGGTGTCACGGAGCTTCCTTTAATTTGTTGTGCCCATGTGTTTGTTGTGCAAGCGGCTTTTATTAGTTGAGATTGCCATTGCTGCTTTCTTTACCGTGTGAGCATGTAATTCTCAATGAGGAAGTGTTGGAGATCGTTGTTGTACATTATGCTACAATTCTATTTTCGAGTTATCATCGTTCTGAAGTTATCCTTGTTTGCTGTCCCAATACTATCCCAGATGGAATAGGAATTTTATCTTTTTGTAGCTATGGGGAGTGGCAGATTAGGATCGTACTCGGTGTAACTCTTTCCAATGCGGGCATGCGGTTCACAACGAGGAAATGTTGAAGAGCATTCTTAACTCGGATTTTATTTCTGGTCATCATTGCCCTAAGAGGATGTCAATTTGCAATTGCAATTGAAATCAAAATAGAAATAGCCATACCTTATGAAACAATTGATTCGTGATCAAAATTACAATCAGAATGAAAAATTGAATCCTCAAGAAAGAGTCGGAATTAGATTTTAGAAAGATTTGGTCATTCTTATTACACTCTGAAATCAGAATCGGAACGAAACTTTTCTCAACCAAAAATGATTAGAATAAAATTATATATTTTATTTCTATTCCAAGCTCCAACTTCTCCCAACCAAACATCACCAAACATCCCTTAAAAGTTATTCAAGTTGGTTATCCAAATGCTATCCCAAGTAGAATGGTAATTTTGCCTTTTTATGGCCACGAGGACTTTATTTCCAACACCATGTCCTACCACCGTTGGCATAATAACTAGTGCCATAATTTCTCTTAAAGTGATATAAGTAGAACATGTTAAGATACTAAATTATTTTAGGCATCTACAAAGAATTGAACAAAAATCCTCTAATGCATGCACCAAAGAATATTGCATGTGACATGTTTTCTATTTTATTATACGTTTTTGAATTTTTTGCGTATATATTTTTTAAATATTCAAATTTATGTAAATATCCTTTCAAAATTGATATTTATATGTATACCCTCATAAAATACTTATTTGTATGTATATCCTTCTTTTTTCTTATTTTTTTACATATGTATCCATATCATTTAACGCCGTTAAAAAATTAATGGTTTAAAATTTAAATGACTAAATATCCTTATGGATAGATGTGCAAAAAAAAAATTTATAAGGGTAGATATATAAATAACAATTTCATGAGGATATTCATGCAAATTTGAATATTTAGAAGGATATAAATATAAAAATTTTAATTTAATTTTATCTATTTCATCTAGATGGATTCAGACCTTCTTACTCTACAATATAGTAACATATTATATAATATAACAATACGATGACGATATTATATAATATTTATATATTAAATACTATATTATATTTATTTTTTTGTAAGATGAGACGATTATGTCCATATTATAATAACATGATATA